>JAHLJT010008756.1:98343864-98581051 GCA_031308135.1 Acheta domesticus | reverse complement strand
TTGAGATTTTGAAAAAAGTTCCTGTAAAATTTGGGGTTCACATATATGAAGCCCCCCGGGGATTTTCAAAATTTTCTCAAAAACGCTCCAAATTTTTTCTTTAAATTTCTTATAAGAAATAGAGTAAAGTACACTTATTAAGGTGCCATAGGTCCCATTTTCACGGATAACTCTGAATTTTCGAATATTGCCACAGTCGAATTTATTCGGCTCTTCCTCCAAATACAAAATTGAAGATAGACATTTTTCATTCAAATAAAATTGTGTTCTTCATAGCGAGTTCTTTCCTTAGGTCATGTACACTTTTTTGAAAAATTAATAGTTTTCGCGTAATATTGCGTGCAATATGTGCCAATTTAAAAAAAATTAAAAACATGATTTTCTCAAAAAACGGCTCAAATTTTTTCTTTAAACTTTTGGTAGGGATAGAGCTTGAATGTACCCTATAAGATGGACATAAACTCCCTATCGCTTTATTTATTGTTTTTTGAAAAATTGCAAAAATGTAATTTTTTGACTTGTCTCTCACGTCGTTAACATTTACATTAGTGGCGATTTGTTTATATCATTATATTTACAAGTTTAAGTGCTTTAAATAATGTAAGTAAAGTTTCTCGAAACAAAAATTCAGTGGGGAAAAAGACCATCGCCACCTCCGAGAAAAAAACACGCTCTACACTCAACGGGACTAATGACCAAGGTAGTTGACGCGCCCGGAAACACGAATCAATCAATCAATCAATCGAAAACAAAACCGTTTTCTGTAAAAAGTAGCTTAAAATTCCGTTTTTTCACAAACGTTTCAACGCTTTTCACAAACGCTCAAACGCTCATATATGGCTGCACTTTTTTTTCTTGAAACGTTTGTAACGGCTAGTGCTATTTACACTCTTTAATATGACGTAAAGTTTATTTTGAGTTATTTTTTTGTTTCTTCAAAAATTATATACATGTAAATTTTTTTGAAAGATCTCTCACATCTTTAATATGCACATTACCAGCAATTTGTAAAGATTATTACATTTGTGAGTGTAAGTCCTTTAAATAACTTCAAATAAAGTATTACATAATAGTTATTAAGTACTCTTTGTGAAGTACTAATTTCATCTAGAAAACTCCATCTTCCACTTTGTAGGTACACGCCGTAATAGAATTCAATCTTTGATAATTTTCGAAAATTGAGAGATAACCATGGAAATAGATCTATGCCATTTTCATCAGTGTATTTCACTGTATTCTTAGAAGAATTATAAAGAAAAACTGTGGAGCCATTTTTGAGAAAACGTGAAAATGTCCGGAAGTTTTTTAATGAAGCACCCCGAAATTTAAATAATTTTTTAAAACAATTGTAGGTCCTCGATTTTGGTCAGATCGATCAAGAATGTTCATTTTGGCAAAAATCATACGTAACCTACGAATGGTTTAGGTACTAGTGTCGTTCATTGACAGACAGACACGCGGACAGACGGTCGGACATTTTAAAAAACAACTATTTTTTATAAAAGAAGGCCCATGAACGTGCATTTCCGTTGAAATTTCAAAATCTCATTTCCTAGCTTTACACAACTTTCAATAGACAAGCATACAAGTAATATATCTTGTACTACGTATATCATTCCGTATATACGTATAACCTATACAAGAAAGTAAAAATAAATTAATGCACTGTTCACTGACCACAGAGTAGGTTACAGGCAAGGTTTCTGCTTTACACAAGACATCTTCATTCTTCAACCTTCGTGCGACGATAATTGCAAGTTCAAACTCACAATTGTGAAATTGTTTCTGATAATTAGTTCTTTCTCGTTTTTACTAGTTTAGAATGCCTCGTAATATCAACATCTCCAAAATGCGTTTCAAATTTGCCAGTCTCTTTGAACACCAAATACTGCCAAATGTTTGTCCCTCAGGATGCAGTTGCAGTGTTATATTGTACTGATAATGTAATGTGATATAATATAATGTAATATACACAAATATATCAGTATATACGCCAATATACACATTGGAAACTCAATGTTACATGATTGACGATTAATGAAAGTGATTGTAGTACTCTGTTCAAATAAATAGGGTCTGTGAAGATTTCTTGTAGATAAAATTTCGAAATGTTTTACTATTCGTGGCGCAATATTCAGCTATATTTAGCTTATTAAACCCAAAAATATCTAAACAATCACTTTCAATTCAATCAAACTCTATAGTCTCATTGCCAATAATACTCACCAGACATTTTTTCAATAAATTATAAGGTGCTTGAATAAGTTATCGCTGTTCTTTGTGTGAAAAATAAAGCTTTATTTTTATAGTATGTGGTATACAATATACCACTCAAAGTATAGCCATCACTAGCTACTACTTTTGCCCGATTTTCTGACAGCAGTAGAATTCCGCATCGCAAAAAACGATGTCTTTTGGGACTATCCAAGAATCAACCCGTTTTTTGGTATCTTCATACGAATGGAAGCGCTGCTGCGCTAGACCATGTGCCATTGAACGGAATAGGTGATAATCTGAAGAAGCGATGTCTGGTGAATACAGCGGGTGGGGCAGGGCTTCCCATTTAAATGTTTTCAAGAGGGTTTTCATTGTTTTGCACCTGTAGCCGAGAGTTGTCGTGTAACGAAGTCACCTTGTGGTATTTCTGCTCGTAAAGTGGTCGTTTTTTTCTTTAGAGGTCGGCTCAAGTGCATCAAGTGCAGTCGAGAGAGATATTCCGTGATAGTTTCGTTTGGTTTGAGAAACTCGTAATAAATTGCACCCAGCTGATCCCCCTCAAATGCAGAGGAGAAGCTTCAAATCATGGATATTTGGCTTTGCGCAAGATGTCGATGCGTGGCCGTCTTACCCCCGCGATCTTGTACCCTTAGGCTTACTGTATCCACTTTTCATCGCCAGTCACGATACGATGCAAAAAATCTTTTCTCTCTGCTGTTGAAGTAGCAATTTCACACGTGAGGTAACGCCGTTCGACATCTCTCGACTTAAACTCATTCGGCACCAATGCCCTTGCTTCTGGATCATTCCTAATGCTTTCAAACAGGTTTGCGATGTCAGCTAGCGTTTGACATGCGTCTTCATTAAGTAATGCCTCCAACTCTTTGTCTTTAAAGTTTTCGGTGCGCCAGTATGTTCTTTATCTCAAAGATCAAAAGCGTTATTTTTGAAGCGTCGAAACCAATCTCTGCATGTCGCATGTTCACGGTAAATCTCAACATGAATTCTGTGTGCTTCGGCTGCAACTCGACATGTGTAGCACTCAGAAACAAAACTTTGTTTACACTGTGGCGAATAAAGGCACACTGACGTCAAGCTTACCGGCAGTACTGCCATGCGTTCGCATCGTTAAAATCGTTAAAAAATATAATAAGTCGTGGAATTGATCTCAATCTCTCCCGAAAAATCATGAAAAGCTGAAAATTGCTAACCCTAATATTATCCCCTTAATATTAGTATATTATGTGAGTTACAATTATAACACTCACAGATAGTACGAGGAAGTTTGTACTATATCTAAGCACCACTGATTTTTTAACAGATAATTTTTTTAAAAAAACACAGTAACATTAATAGAGTAAATGAATAAGTTACTCTTATCATTAACATTAAAAGGTTATATCGTGCATGGCAAAAAGAAAAACCGAATTCTTATTCAAACTCACAAGGATCAAGAACCCCATAAAAACCTGGTCGTCATGCGTGGCTCAAGGCGCGAGGAAGTAATTTTCATTCACCTTCGGATCGAGCACTGCCCCTTCTTACAAGGACATCTTATCGCGTTTGCCCACTCCGCACTTGCAAGAAACGAACAGACCTTACCCTATAGAATGCTCTCGTGCACTGCAATAATTTAAGCGGTATTCGGAGAAGACATCGCGAGAGATGAGGGTGATTTTTAAAATGCCTTCTATGAACTGATTTTTTATTGTTCATGAAACATTCTCTTTATCAGTTATTTCATTTCATAATTAGTCAGACTTTACTATATTTTTACTCAATTTATAATAAATAAAAATTATTTTACTGATTGGCACGAGCTCCAATGACATGTTGAAGAGCCTTTAAACCCTAATCATAATCATCATATGATTTAAAATCAATCTGTGTATTTGTCATATCTTTTCTGACAATTTTGCCAATAATGTTGCACTACGCAAATGTTAAGGTGATTAAGCACAATTCACGTTTCGTTTATTTTAAGAAACTATGAAGTTGAATTTTGTGTAAATAGTAAATAAAATAGATCAATTGTTCGGATTTGGAGTCTTGCGAGTTCATGAAAACACTGATGTTGTAGGTGTCTATCTAAAATCAAATGAATTATGATGTTTGATGCACATTATTGTATTGGGATTCCTCTTCTAGGCAGAAAATATTCCTCATGCGTATACCTTACAAAGGCAAAAATTATTTCACAAAACAATAGAAAACAAGGACCGTGTGATTCCTGTGAATAAAACGGTGTCTTACTTGAATATCGATAACTGTGGTAAAGTGAGTTTCCTGGAGTTTCTTTGGATTGTGATGGAGCTCCTCCAATCGAACATAATACTCCAGACACTGTTTATGAAGGTCACACTAAAACATAATATAAGTTGTGAAAATAGTACCTTTGAGAACACCTGTGTTCCATTTAAACATTTTAACTGGAAAATTGTAATGGCATTGAAATTTATTAGCTACAAACTCAGTATCTTTCAAGTTTATTCAAAGACGTTTTTGTTACTTTCTTAATAGCTCGTTTTAAGAAAATTACATCGACTCGTAACATTTTAAGACTTTATTTTTTCTTCTAATTTAATTTATTCTTCTTTTAACAGGTGGTTATTCAAAAATAGTTAATAAAATATTTAACTTGAGTGAAGATTTCCACAAATAAAAAATTAACATTTGCTATGTATATTCGCATTTGCCATTTATGTATAAAGAATTCGATAAAAATGCCATTGCTCTTGCCCCATGACCGACTGGCGCGTGGGTCGTCAGCGTCCGTTTTGCCTGCGTTAACTTACCTGCTCCCCTCCCCGATAGCGAAGCAGCGACGCCGACGTCAATCACCTCAAAAATTGCTCCGCCCCTTTGAGATAACGAGGAGGAAAATCTTCAAGGGGAGGAAGGGGGAAGTGTCTGAATCTTGGCGCAAAAGCCAATGATAAGAGCCGCTTTGCCTAGGCTCCGGGATTGGTCAAGTGCCCAGACGTGGTTGTCCAAGCTGTGGAAAGGCCAGATTTGGCCGCATAGGGTATCGCCCAGAATTTGTGTCATCGACTGTACTTAAATGGTGTGATAAGAGAGAAGTCTGGATGTTGTCGTCTTGCAATACGGCGGAGATGGCGGCCAGTAAAAGAACTGACAGGAAAACTGGGCAGAAACTAATGAAACCAATGTGTGTACTAGATTACAACGAGAATAGGGGGGCTGTAGATCGATCAGATATGATCTTGAGCTCAATTGAGTCGATAAGAAAAACTATAAAATGGTACAAAAAACTATTTTTTCATATTCTTGATATTTATGTTCTAAATTCTCGCGCAATCCACCAACTTGCAACTGGAAAAAAAAACATCAATGGCTAAGTTTCATTTGGATCTGGTACGGGAAATTTTAGAGAAGTACTCTAAAGCAAAAAGAAGACATAGCAATGGAAGAAGAGGAGAAGAATCGCCTCTTCGTCTATCAGCACGGCATTTTCCAAGTTTAGTGCCTTCAGAAGGGAGAAAATCGAAAAGTGCTATGCGCCGATGTCATGTCTGCGCCAAAAAGAACACCCGGCGAGATTCGCGCTACATGTGTAGCGAATGCAATGTGGCACTTTGTGTAGTACCATGTTTCGGTATCTACCACATACAGAAAACATTTACTTAAGAAAATTAAACTAATTTTAAAAAAATTTAAAATGTAAATAAAATAATAAAATTAAAAAATGCAAAAAAAACAACATTTTAAATTCGCCTGTGCCGGTCCAAAGCCCGGATCAAAAAGAAGGATGGAAAATGTGAGAGTTTAACGTAAAACAATGACCTAAAATATATTACTGTCCCAATTGTTACGGACATTAGTTTTGGCCAGTGTCCACAAGTTGGACCTACTGTGCGTCGCGTTCGCCGTGAAAGATCCCAGCACAGCAGTGACCGCGCCCTGCCAAATACCTCAGCACACCGGACGCTTGAGCGGGAAACAATACCCGCAGCCAAAGGGTTAAAATCAAGCCCATTCACAATTCACACCTCCTTTTGGTTCCACGCGAAGACAATAATTATTTCTACAGTTATAAAATACATTTTATGGAAGTGGTTGATCTTGGCACAAAACCTGACGACACTAAACTAACATTTCCTTCGCATCTGGTGCTTTCTAAGCTTTGTTTTCCTCCGTCTATATAGCCTACCCTCTAATTCACATACAAACGAGTATATATTCACAGAAAATGCAGAAGGCCATGATTAGGAACACACGTCTTTAAGAATATGTGTTACTTAACAACTCATTCTATTAAAAGTTTTATGGCCGACCATTCAATGGACTAGAGTTGTGGTTTTCATAGTGCAGTGCTGTGAAAGTTTTATTTATCAGTACTATTCAAAAACAGTTTCCGCGGGGAACAGTCGACACACCTGCGGCGACGTGCCCTCGTGGGTGTCAAACAGTGCAATAATATATTCAGTGGAAGTGAGTGACTCGTATAAGCAAAACAGTTAATTCAACGCCTGATCATGGAAACAGCAACAAACGCCGAATTCCCTTCTTTATCAGAAGCGATATCATCAGCCATGGAGTCGCTTAATAATTATTATGCATATACGCCACATCATCTGCATTTTCCGGGGACCCACCAGCAACATCTCTGTACATCTAGCCAGCCACTCTACCAAGATATCTCGCAGGAGATTACACCGCAAACGGGAGTTTCACAACCAACAATGCAGATAAGTAGCATGCATGAGCCTTCGCTAAAGAGGCCAAGAATTCAGCCCCAAAATATGCCACCTGAGTGCAACTTATCTCAAACTAACCAGCCTCCTTCTCCCGACAATTTGCCAATCTATAACATTCCAACAGGCAACAGATATTCACCACTTACATCTAATACCGATGCATCCAATACAATTTCCAGTGATTCCTCCCATACAGAAGAATCAAAAATCCCACCAATACTTATTCATGATCCACCAGTGCATGCTGAACTACTAGAAAAAAGTAAAAGAGCTTCTCAAACATTCAAATTTCACCACAAGAGTCAGAGGACCATATACAGAAGTTAAGGTCAACACTATTGATGACTACACCACACTACGCAAAACCTTATCAACAAAAGGACAATTTTATCATACATACCGGGATCATACAAGATCAACAATTTCAGTAGTGTTAATAAATGTACCAATTTCATACAAGGAAGACGAAATCCTACAAGAACTCGTCACCAAAAGCTATCCAAAAATAACAGTCATAAGGCTGACAGACTTTAACCGGAAACCGTGGCCCTTGTGCGCAGTTACCCTTTCAAAAACCAGTGCCGGAATGGGAATCTACAATCTGAGAAGCCTGTTTAATGCAATAATCTCCGTAGAAGAACGTCGTCATAGACCAGGACCAGTACAGTGCCGTCAATGCCAGGCTTACGGACACACTAAAAAGAACTGTGGTTATCCCCCACGCTGTGACAAATGTTCAGGCCTACATTCCACACCCGATTGTACAAACGATGTGATAAAATGTGTACATTGCGATGCTCATCGTGCATCCAGTCGCGAATGCGAATCATATAAAAAAATGCTAATCAGGAAAGCACTTCCCACCGATAACCCTACCCAACATCAAACCCTACAATATCCAACAAATAATTTCATGGATCTCAGCGCTCCTACTGTAACACCCCCACCTCCCCCCCCCCCCCACAGCCCCTCCTCTCGGACCCCACAACCGCGTATAGTGCACTCCAACTTATCAGCTATACAAAATCCGTACCAGCCCAGTTCACGCCCATTATGCTCAGATTTTTTAAAACCTACTTATCACCGAACTTATCCACCACAAATCATGCAATTGATTTATCAGCAAATACAACATTTCTTTACTAACCTAATAAATCAAACTCTCCCAGCCCTCACACACTCAATTCTTCAATCTTTGACATCATACTATCCACAAAGTAATGTCTAATAATAGTTCCCAACACCATCTACTCTGCAAAATATCGTGGAATGCAAATGGATTACGACCTAACATCCACTCACTAGCTCACTTTCTGCATAGCAATAAAATTCATGTAGCTTGCATCCAAGAAACACACCTGAGTCCCTCGATGAGGATTTACATTCCAGGATATGAATTACATCGCTATGAACGACCAAGAAAAAGACGCAGTGGAGGAGTAGCGATATTTGTTAAATATAATAAATTACACCACGTTCAATCAATAAGCCATACTTTCAAAAATATAAGAGTAGTCATACATCAGAACACACATTCTACACTCAATATAATATCAATTTACAAACCATCAAATATCCCATATAAGCCAGGTGATATTGACATACTACTTACTCCAAACGAACCCACCCTCATAGTGGGTGACTGGAACGCGAAACATATAGTTTGGGGCAGCAGATTGAATACTCCGACTGGAATATCTCTTCTGAAGATATACAAAGACTTAACTTGACAATTCATGCACCAGAAACTCCAACTTATTATCCTCATTGTCCAACAATTCAGACCGACGTTCTTGATTTCGGCGTCTCAAGAGACATCAATTATAATATTCATGTTGAAACTCACATAGCTCTTCAATCAGATCATCGCCCACTCATATTCACTCTCGATACTTCACCCCGCGGAATCCGACCCACCCACCCTTATAATCTCCAAAAGGTGAACTGGCCATATTATCACAACTCCTTGTCACACAACTCCTACCTCCACTACCAACACTAAAACCACACAAGAAATAGACAAAGCAATCAATGTACTTACTCACACCATATTAGATACATTAGATTTAACTGCCCCATCAACAAGAGCCAACTCTCCACTCGCACCCATACCACCCATACTACAAAAATTGATTCATCACAAACGATACATAAGAAATCACTGGCAGAAACACAGATCTCCGTTCCTTAAATCGTACCTGAACCTACTCACCAAAATTGTGAGAAAACTTTTAGCCATCACTAATGCTCAGAAATTACACTTCCAAACACAAACGGCAAAATCTAGAGACCACTCGTTATGGAACATAACACGGCGTATCCTGAATAAACCTATCAAAATACCTCCCCTCACCACTTTATCGGGTGCAGTATCTTCACCATCTGAAAAATGCGAAGTGTTGGGAAAATACTTTGCTACATCATTCACACCCCACCCCACCAACAATCCTGAACATGACAATTTCATCTCAGTAGAAAACTTAAGGCCAACAATCACAGTACCAGAATGTCCAAAATTCATTTCTCCGTAAGAAATCATTAAATATATTTCTCTGTCAACCCCCAAAGTATCAAACGGTTTCGACCAAATCTCAGCGTACTTACTCAAACGTCTTCCTCTAAATGTCATTGTACACATCACAGCAATATTTAATGCAGCCCTGCGAATATCATACTTCCTCCACACATGGAAATACGCACATATCATCCCCATTCCCAAACCAGGAAAACCAAATGATGACCCAGGAAGCTACCGCCCAATTAGTCTGCTATCCTCCATGGGAAAATTACTTGAAAAATACATCCTCACCAGACTAAATAATCATCTCACCACATTAAATATAATACCGCCTCATCAGTTTGGGTTTCAACCTCAACGTTCAACATACCACCAAATATTGCGATTGACAGAGGACATTATCGAAGGTTTTCATGATCATAAGCATACAGTTGCAGTATTCCTTGACATCGCAAAAGCTTTTGATACAGTATGGCACCCAGGACTGATATTCAAACTCTGGAGCATTAGCACTCCCCAATATCTCGCACGCATAATAGAAGATTTTCTTAGTGAACGCACTTTTTCAGTGCGACTTCCTGGTGCACTCTCAACACCATACCCCATCAAAGCAGGAGTTCCGCAGGGTTCGAGCCATCCCAAACTCTCAAATCCATCAAGAACTCGGTATCACACCTATCACTGTACATTTTTCCCTTCTATCCGCAAAATTCTATAACAAAATTTCTCGAATACCTTCAGCTACCCATTTCAAACTTGGCAAACAGAACCCTCATCGTAAACGATTGAAAAGGAAATTACCCAGAGAATTTTTTGACCCTCTTTAAGCCGACTGGAAGAGATTAGCCTTTCCGTATAATATACAATGCTTCTGAAAATGTAATAATCACGAAAAAAGAAAATATCTTGCAAACTTGCTGTATCAAATAAAATAAACTACTGTACCAGTCGTTCACGGCTGCTGAGGGCCTCAGGCCAAGCAAGAATAAATAAACAAAAAAATGCAGACAATTAAATACAACAACAAAAATGTAAGAAAAAAGAAAATTGAACAAAAATAAGAAAACTCATACAAAATACGACCATAGTATGAAATATTAAGGGAAAATGACCAAAGGGTAAAAAAGTCCAAAATGTGACTTGATATGTCACATGCAAATTTCATAATTTTAGCCATTGTAGATAAAATTACGCTTATCTTACATTTTCCATGGAAATAACCAGCGGCGGGCTAAATGGGTCGAAATGCGCACGTTGAAAAAAAAATTCTCAAAAATGGCAAATAATGTGGCTGTATATGCTATTTATGTGTTCCTTTTTTTCTTAATTTAGCAACTGGATTTATCCACTTTTTCGTTTCCAGGGCCCTGTAAAAAGAGTTTTTTCTCTCGAAAATACGCCGTTTTTTCGCGCAGCATTACATAACTTTTCCTATACTATACGTACGTATAGTACAGTAATCCCTCAACATTCGCGAGAGTGTTGAGGTTTCCAAAAAACCTCGTGAATGTCAAATCCGCGAATGTTGAGTCTATATTTTAATGAAGAAAGGTTGGTTAAGTTCCTGGATATCGAAAAGCTGTTTAAAAAAGAAAGAAAAATCTCTAACAAACAATTGCACAAAAACTGAGTACGTGCTACTAAAACAATTCACAATTAACATCCCAAAGAGAAGAAATTAAGCAATATTTGAAACTAATTTCGAAGTTGAAAGTGATGGAATATAAGATTTGATTATTTTTTGGTTCATCACCCTCCTCTTCGTTCTAATATACAAACATGTCGCTGCTTCTATTTCTCTCTTAAATTTCGATGTTATTTCCATGTTCGGATCACATTTGAATACCCTTCCCACCCGAGCTTGTTGAAGTTTTAGAACACCAATAACAGCTTTGACATTGAAATTGGTCCAGGAAGCAGTTTCGCTTCTGTTACTTCATTACGTTCGAGGTTTTCTTTGTTGATGATTTCCCGAAGCTGCTCTTCAGTGAGGTCATTATAATGAGAGTTGCACAGATCCTGAATGGCTTTTCTGTTCATGTGGCAAAACCCTTACCTCCAATTTCACGCAATTGAAATGAATTATTTTACAATTTTATTATTCTATAAATGTGAATTGATATTCCAACTTTAATACTTTACGCTCGTGATACTTTGAGCTCCGGTGTCTGCCGAGTTAGTTTCCCACAAAACGCTGATAAAGGAGATAAAATGTGCTAGCTTTCAGGAAAGAACGACCAAAGAAGCACTCGCGAATGTTAAAACCGGTAGCATTTCTCAAATCGCGAATGTTCGGAACTCGCGAATAGCGAATGCACGGATGTCGAGGGATTACTGTATAGGGACATAGGTCGGGAACTTGTCACGGCTTGTGGGCGGTGCCACGTTGGTGGAAGATACCTGTTTGGGGAAAACTGCTCTAGCCGACTGGTAGGTCGGCGCTGAATCTCACCATCCAACAGGAGCAGATCACCGCCACCTCCCGAAGGAAAAATGTACTTCACTTACGGGACTAACGACGATCAGTTGATGTGCCCGGAATCAATCAAAAATAATGAATCAATCACGCAGTATACTACAACTTTTTGCACATTAGCAACAATGCTGACGTGTAAACGAGCTGCACCAGCATAGTGGCTGCATTGCACAGTTAATGTGCCACGTTTTTAATCTTATACTACATTGTATTATAGACTTTTGTCTGCGGCGGTGAACACAAGCTATTGGCTATTGGTGTGTGATCTCACAAACTTCAAAAGAGAACAAATCGTTGGTGCGAGGTTAGCGACAGTGTCTGTGATGAAAAAAAAACGCTGAACAGCTTAACGTTTCACGAACGAGTGTCCACGGTAATGACAGCCTACACAAAAGAGTAAAATATATCCGCGAAAAGGGATAGTGGCCGAAATCCGAAGTTAACTGACAGAGACCGACGAACTTTAAAAAATGATTAGGATCAGACAACGTAAAACTATCGCGAACAAAGTGGCTGCAGCACTCTACACTCACTGTTTTCACAAAAGAAGTACGGCGGAAGCCTCACAAAGCCAACATTCACGAAAGGGCTGCAATTGCGAAATCCTTCATAACCGAAGCCAAAGCATAGCTGTGAAAGAAGTTGTGCTATATTTGTAAATCCTGGAAACTTTATGATAGAAAGAATGGTGTATGGTCCAATGAATTATCGTTTTTATTATTTCCTATAAACGCCCGGCTCTCTATATGGAAAACCCCGAGACTAACCTACGATCCGATCTTCCTGCTTCCTACAGTCATGCATGGGAGAGGTTCTATTATGATTTGGACGGCTATATCATGGCATTTAGCTGGTCCTACCATTAACGTCATTGGCCGGATTATTGGAAATGAATCATCCTCACATCCTCAATAATGAAGTCCTTACAATGAGTTGCCAAGTCGTTGCCAAATACTGCCAAATTCAAATTCACTCACCAAAACAGGTTCAAACGTGGTCTGTGGAGCATCAGAATTTCATCAAACATCTTCTCTGGCCAGCAGACTCGCCAGACCTCAACATAGTTGAGCAGTTACGGAGCGTTTTATAGTCCAGAGTGAGGAGTAGATTTGCAGTTCAACATTGTTTAAGCAATTGGAGGATGTTTTGGTACAAGAATGGGAGAACATTCCTTTGGAAACTATTCATTCTTCAAATCTCTTCCGCGACGAATTGCAGCTGTATTAAAATAAATGATAACCCAACACAAAAAGTAAATATCACTTTCTCGTATACGTACGTATACGCGCAGTAATGTACATAGTATAGAGAAAGTTATGTAAAGCTGCGCGAAAAAACGGCGAATATTCGGCAGAAAAAATTCACTTCCGGGCCCTGATAACGAAAAAGTGGATAAATTCAGTGTCTAAACTAAGAAAAAAAATCATCTAACACGTGGTGTAGCCAGAATCCCTGTTTATGGGTCCTAGATACCGAAAAACAAATTGAAAGCAAAATGTCCGTCTGTCCTTCTGCCCGTCCATCCGTGAACACCACTATCGCCTAAACCATACGTAGGATTCTTTCCAAATTGAAGACACCCCTGTCGATCTGACTTGAGTCGAAGCTTTGAGATGTTTAAAAATATTCTTTAATATTTGAAGGTCTTTACATGGAAGCCCCTGGACATTTATTGAGTAAATGTGCTTTAAATAGTGGCTGATAAAATTTATCGAATACTCAACAGATTTATGGGAAAATGAGCTCAAAATTCCCCAGTTTCAGAAATTCAAAAGCGGCTCCAAATTTTTCATTCAGCTACTGCTAATTGCGCACCTTTCCTTGACGTGCTGGTGAGTCGGAAAGCGAACGGTAGACTAGGACACAGTGTTTACCGTAAACCCACTCATACAAACCGTTATTTGCATGCCGGCTCTCACCATCACCCGGCAACTAAACGGGGGGTTTTGAAAACTCTGGCCATCAGAGCAACTAGAGTGTGTGATAAGGAATCGTTGGACTCTGAAATGGAGCTCCTAAAGACCACATTTCGAGCTAACGGATACAGCGCTAGCGCTGCCAACCAAGCGGTACGGCAGGCTACGACCACTTCCAACACGGTCGATATCACCACACCTAGTGACAATACCAACCAAACTATAGCCACTCTACCGTATACACGAGGTGTCACCGATAAGATTGGCAAGCTATTGAGCCGCTTTGATATAAAGACGGCCTACAAAGCCCAGGAAAAACTTGGGCAAAAGCTTGTACGCGTGAAAGATCGCGTCCCTCCCCTTATGTCATCAGGGGTATACGAGATCCCATGCAGCTGCGGCCATAGTTACATTGGCGAGACGGGACGCACAGTAGATGAACGCCTCCGGGAACATATTCGTCATTATAAATACAATAATACGAATAAATCGGCCATAGCATTGCACGCATGGAAAACTGGCCATGCCATCTTATTTGATGACACTCGCCTCTTAGCCAGAGAAGACCGCTGGGGTACGAGGAGGGTAAAAGAGGCGGTGGAAATAATTAAACACCCGCATAATCTTAATGCTGACCAAGGCATTCGTCTTCACGATGCCTGGAAACACCTATTTTACCAGGACGAAGCACTTGTGTTCTTCTAGGTGGCGGCCTGCTCCCTTGCGGGAGCGCTTCCGCCGGAGATTGAAATATTTTGGGGTTTCTAAATAGTTCTGTGGCCGCCCTATGGTTGTCCCATGTCTGGGCGGCGCACGTGGGTTCTTGCTGTCACTTTTAGTCCGTCTCCGTTGAAATTGTTTGAGCAGCTCCAAAGAAGAAATGGAATGGCACTCGCCTCGCTTCACTTCGCCAAACGGTATTTTACCAGGACGTCCGGTCTCGAACGGACGCGGTCCTAGCTGCTCCCCTACGTCCGGTAACGGACGGAGCGCCGTCCGTCAACAGCGCCCCGCGGAGAGCCCGGCCCTGATTGGCCGGTGCACTCTCTCCGCCTTGGCCGACCACCCGGCCAACCGGTACACAGGTAGAAGGGGAACGTAGCCCTATATTAACCCGTGCACAGTACAGCTCCGCGCATTACGCCCTGAGGAAGGTCGCAGAATGGCGACCGAAACGTCGGCACCTTTGCCATGGACGCGGCGTCACCCGGAGAGCCAACTTAATAATATCCATTATTTAAATTTTAAATTTCATATAAATTGATGTTATCAGCAGATTACATTCACAACCACATTTCTAAAAGACATGCAGCTCTTGGTGATTGTCCTTCAGTGTCTTTCGTGTGAAATATTTCTTTCAACCGAAGTCAAAAGTAATTTAGGTAGGTTTGCACACATTTAGTAATGTGAAAAAATTGCCAGTGCGGAGGGTATCTGAACATTGCCTGTGCACAGCAAATTGCACATTAGGATCTTTAATATTGTCAACAAAACTACACACCTAATAGTCAAACTTATACAGAGAGATGATAGATATTACAGAAACTTGGACTACTTTATGACGTTATATGAAATGGGCATCTTTCAAAACTTTATTTACAACAGCCCTGGGATTTTTTATTTCATAAATCAACAGCTAGGCTTCAATGTGTTTATTTCAATGACTTTCATTTTTTTATTTATTTGTCATAAACATCAAGCATTGAAAATATTTTATAATTAAAGTTTATTATTAATGTTTATGGCACAGTTTAAAATTGTAACAATGTAAGCCGGTTAAGTTTACTGTTATATGAAGAAAAGCTGTTAATATAGTTTTAAAAATCACCACACATTGTGAATTAACAAATGATAAAAATATTTTCTTTAACGAATTCTTTAAATTTATGTTGACATTAGTGTTTGTTATTTACTTTTTATTTCAACAAAAAATATTGCACATAAATAATGTATTTTCACTAAAATAAAAGTACATACTAATTGAAAATGATAAATTACCAATTTACGTACTAACGAAAAAAAAACTAAAAACCCAAAAAATGTATAGTTATTGTTAATTGTAGTATAAAGTCAATATGAAGATAAGTTCTCAGATAAATAACAAGAGTTGAAAATTCTAATTTTATTATTAATACACCCACCAACATTAGTCATTATTATGCCCATTACTATTATGTAAATGAGAGCAAGAAGGTATAGATGAAAGACCTGAAATCATAGTTCTATGCCAAATTTTGTACAAAAGTTGTGTAGCCTGCAGGCTTAAAATTTGTGTTCCTGTAAATAGTGTTAATTTCGGGTGACAGAAGAGTAACCTATTACAGTAATTCAAGATACAGATTCCTAATGGTTTTATGTTCGAGTTCCATTTTGTCTTACAACTGATTTTTAGCGTGAAATGTGGTAGGACTGTGTTCTCCCGAGTTCTTAGATACATGCTCAAATTCACCAAAATACATTCATACGCATTCGCAAGTAAAATTAGCAGATTGAAGAAGAGTAACAACCACTGACAGTGTCAGATCTGAACTGACAGTGGCAATGGGTGAGATGTGGTTACCACACCGAATGTGGAATCTTACATGTTCAAGTTGCAATGAAAGTTCGGGGAAAAAGTTTTTGCTGTTTGAGAACACTCACATAGGTTAGGTTAGGTTAGGTTGGGTCAATGGGGTTATCACCTAATGAATTTAAGACAGGCCAATACAAATAATTAATTGAATTCAAATGTGCAAAATTTTCACATGGCAAATGCTAATGACAATTCAGACGGAATCGTGGAAGTTTTCCACTATAACTTTCTCCAAGGGAAATAATTCATCAATCCGCAACGTTACACATTATGCACATCGTTTACACGCCCTTTCGATTCCATCGTAAACACATCAAGTACATATCAGTTCGAGCTCAAAAGTACATTCATTTGAGCCAAAGTACACATTTGGTACACAACAGTGCATACCGTGTCAAGCTCTTGTACACATCCCGTACATAGGAGATACTACTCCATGCGCACTCCGTGTACGTTTGCGCGTACATACTGCGCACATTGGTGCACATGTCCATTTTCGCCTGGGGCGACGATAGATGACATCTGGCAAGAGGATGGGGCAACGCCTGAAAGACAGTCAACACCAAAGAAATTACAAAACTTTACTACGAGAAAGTCTGTGCAATTCTGTAGCACCACTAGTTAACTACTAAGGTCAGACACCACTGTAACATTGGTTTTGTAACTCTGAGGGTAAGGGTAACAAAGCGGAACTCGCATACTCATATACACTCACTCACAAAAATCCATGCCCCGGATGGAATTCGAATCCGGGACCCTTCACGCACGATGCAGCTATGGCCCGTCAGCTTTAGCGTACTCGTCTATCAAGATCGCAATTAGGTAATTTACGTTCATATTTTCCGTTGGTTCTGCACAGGAGCCTGTGGCCAACTACACAGACATCGATCTGTCCTTCAGCTACGAGATTCTTCGGAACATGAAGATAGCCGATATGGAGAACATGAGCGGCGTGAAGCAAATGGAAGCTTTCTTACCAGTCATGCATGAAATCGCAGACGCCCAGTTGACGTCCCCTCAGATACAGGACTTTCTCAGGTAACTTAGAACACGATGTAACATGAAGCAACATGGTTAGAAAATTCTAAAGGTGAATAATTGAATTTTGGAAATTGCTTACTCAAATCATTTTTCCTGTTGTACGTTTTTTTGTAAGTGCATAATATTTATTTCATTGGTTTATTCGGTATCTATCGAATATGCATTGTATTTCTTTTTCCTTTCCCGTATACATACGTATACACGACTAATATACGTAGTATAGGGAAAATTATGTAATGCTGCGGGAAATGAATTTGAAGATTTCAACGGAAATACTGGTTTTGGGGTCCCCAGATACCGAAAAAGTATTTTTTTCAAAACGTCCGTCCATCCGTCTGTCCGTCTCTCCGTCCGTCCATCTGTCCGTCTGTAGCTCTGTGAAGACTACAGTCTAAACCATACGTTGATTTTTTTCCAAAATAGATATTTCCTGATCGATCTATCGAGGCGCTGCGATTCTCAAAAACTTTCATCAAAATATCATCACTTTACATGAATAAAGGACATATTCAATATTTTCTCATAAACGGTTTCCAATTTGTTTTTACATTTATTGAAAAATACAATTATAAAAGTGGCATTGATACTATTTTCACAGTTAACTCTAAAATTTCGAAAATTCCAAAATTTTGAATTTTTTTGGCCTTTACCTACAATTGCAATATTGAAGATAGACATTTTTCCTTCAGTTAAATTTGTCCTCCTTAGTGAGTTTTTTCATTAAGATCTTGTACATTTTTGAAAATTTTAGAAGTTTTCTCGCAATATTGCGTGCAATATTTGCAATTTTAAAAACTACAAAACAATATTTTCTCTAAAACTGCTCCAATTTTTACTTTCCCGTATACGTACATATACATGGAGTTTAGGAAAAGTTCTGTAATGCTGCGCAAAAAATCGGCGAATTGTTGTCAGAAAAAAATCATTGCCGGGCCCAGATAACGAAAAAGTGGATAAAACCAGTTGCTAAATTAAGAAAAATAACCCTAACAGGTGATGTAGCCAGAATCCCTCTTTTGTGGGTCCTTGATACCGAAAAACCAATTGAAAGGAAAACGTCTGTCTGTCCGTCCGTCTGTGAACACTGCTAGCGCCTAAACCATACGCACGATTTCTTCCAAAATGGATATTCCCCGGTTGATCTAGTTCTAGTCGAAGCTTTGTGATTTTGAAAAATATTCTTCAAACTTTGTAGGTACTTTATATGAAGCCCCCCGGGGATTTTCAAAATTTTCTCAAAAACGGCTCCAAATTTTTTCTTTAAACTTTTGATAGGGATAGTGGTAAATGTACTCTATCAGATGACATAAAAGCCATATTGCTCTTTAGGTTGGTTTTTTCAAAAATTACAAGAATGTAAATTTTTTCACATGTTTACACGTCGATAATATTTACATTAGCGGCGATTTTTTCACATTATTATATATACGAGTACATGTGCTTTAAATAATGTCAAGTAAAGTTTCTCGAAAACACTACCGTTTTCTGTGAAAAGTAGCTCAAAATTTCGCATTTTCAGAAACGCTCAAACGCCATTTTCTCATATATGGCTGCAATTTTTTTCTTGAAACTTTTGTAACGGATAGTGCTAAATACACTCTTTAATATGACGTAAAGTTTATTTTGAGTTTTTTTTGTTGTTTTTTTTTCAAAAATTGCATAATTGTAATTTTTTTGAAAGATCTCTCACACCTTTAATATGCACATTACCAGCAATTTGTAAAGATTATTATATTTGTGAGTGTAAGTGCTTCAAATAACTTCAAATAATGTATTTTGAAAACTCAAACATATTCTGTGAAAATAAGCTTCAAATTTCGCACATTTAGTAGCGCTAAAACGCCATTTTCGCTTAAACGGCACATAATTTTTAAAAGAAAATTGCCATTTATGACTAGGTTTTTGTGTTCTTTAATATTCTAAAATTAATGTTTCCGTTCCACCAATAGAAAACCGAAAAATTAAGAAAATGACCAAAAAATGTACTTTTGGCGGTGATAGATGACAGCTGGCACGAAAGGGTTTGTGGCAATTCCGAATAGCTAGCGAAAACCCAAGGAAATAGAAAACTAATACGGGAAAGTCTGTGCCATTCTGTAGCACCACTAGTTATTTATGTTATCTTGTAAAGTTCTTGATCATTAGTAAATTTTAATTAATCAATCCCTCCAAGCTTCAAAGCAGAGGGAACAAGGATAAAGCGGGTTTCCACCACACGATCCACATACATATTTGTTGTAGGGCATGCAGTTTATGGACTTGTTCTTGCATTTACATGCGTGCCACTTGATCAAGTATGTCAACATCACATTTTGTTTCGATATAAAATTGTACAGTCTCTAGAAGTTCCTCAGACCTCTTTTAATCAATAGAGTTTGCTGCAATGTACTAAAAACCACGTTTTTATTTACTTTTCTTTGATAGGATATCAAAGGTGTTAGACAAAAACGTAACACCCGTCAAAATGATTCGCCCATTTAGTAGCATTTGAAAATATCGTAGTTAAATTTCAGTGTATGTCACTATTTTTCTTTCAAAGTGTAGAATATGAGTAAATATTAAAAGTCACAAAGCGCTGAATTTACAAACCACATATTTTGTTGAAAACTCAAGATAAAGAGTACAGCTCACCCGTCAAAATGACGGGTGCCGTCCTCCTAGTGTTAACTCCTATCCATACACCATGAAACGGAATGTATGTAAATTACTGTGTAATTAAATGTTATGAAATTGCATCTTACATTTAGGTAGCGCATATATAAGACTATGCACAGAAGTCATTGTAATTTATGTTCACTATAAATCTTTTTTGAATAATTAATTACGTTAGTTTTCTGTGTTAAAGAACTTAAGTTTCATCTTAACATGTCATCTATAAGTATTTCTTTTTAAATTTTGAAGTTATTTACTATGGAAGTGGCCGTTTTGGCACATCGTGGGTGTTGCTTGAATGCCGTGAACGTTGCTATTCTACTTTTGTTGTAAGAAATTCTTAATAGTTTACTTTCTAGTGTTAGACACAATGTTTCTGGTAGTAAATGAGGGTTGGATAGCGCCAGAATATCAGTGTTTGTGTTTGCTCAGCTTATGGAGCAGGAATTCACTGCAAACTTTAGGCGCCATTTCCCGTAAGTTTAAAATTGTCATCTTTATGGAACATTTTCTCAAAATCTGGTAATGGGAAGATGCTCAAATTTTAACGTAGCACACACGTAGCACACCAGTTTATATACTTTAACTCGGCGGATTTATAAAATGTCAAATACCTTAGATAATACTCTTATAAATGTTAGTATTTTTATGAACAAAACCGATTTAAAAACCTAGTATGATTATTTAAAAATGCCTTTGTTAAAATACTTATAACTAATGAATTTATATTCGTATAAAATTTCAAGACTCAAATAAATACTTTCTGAGAAAATGTTCCTTACATTAACATTGGCGAGATAGACCATTACGGCTCCCCTTACTCGCCTTAACTAGTTGAATTACTAATAAATGTGTCTAGAAGTCTTGTAAGCAATACGCTAGTTTAGCTGGCGAAAGATTTCTTTGAAACAATTAACAATTTTTCACGAAGTAAATAGTATGCTAACCTTTATAGTTATTTTATTAATTAATGTATTTAACGTCAAGAAACAACTAAAAGCTTTGTAAGTTCAAGTGCTTAAAATGATTTCTAATGAGGTTTTTTGAAAACTAAAGTTTTCTGTGTATAAGAGCTTCAAATTTCGAATTTACAGTAGCGTTTATCTCCATTTTCTTAAAAACGTCTCCAAATTTTTCAATGAAAATTGCCATTTAGAACGAGGTTTTACTGTTCTTTCATATTATTAAAATAATATTTCCGTTCTACTATTAGGAAACAGAAAAATTAAGAAAATATAAAAAAAATGTATTTTGGGCGGCGATAGATGGCAGCTGGCGAGAGTATGTGGCAAGTTCGAATAACTAGCTGAGACCAAAGGAAATAGAAAACTAATACGGGAAAGTCTGTGCCATTCTGTTTCACCACTCGTAACTTTCTCGCATTCTACTAAGTAGGGAACGTAAAGCCGGCTGTCTCATGTAATTAGATATCCTACATGTAAAAGATCCTCAAGCATAAATGAAGCCTCTGAGCTAAATTCAAGTTGCCTGTTTCGTTGTCTAAGTAGTATCTTTGAATTATGCATGGTCAGACGGAAGAGCAGACTTCATCGCCATGTAAAATAAGGCATCAATTCAATTCATTTTCTTTAGTTCTACAGGGAACGTACTGTAATACAGCCGGATGAAGTGAGCATTTTTTGTCAAGAAAACTCGGTTGCTAATACCGAAAAAGTAATTTTTTCTTGCTCCTATTTTTGGTAAATTAGTTTCTCAAATACACAGAGTAGTCAAAACTCGAAATTGTTTTAGAAATATATTTAAATTTGTACTTAAATTTTTTGATGGAAGAGAGTGTTTAACGCTCGAACACTATAAAAATCCGCAGTTTGTTTTTTCAGCAGTCTATGAAATTTCGAAAATTGACGAAGTTAAATTCCTAAAACTCCATTATTAAAAATAGAGTTTTTTGTTTCAAAATGAAATATTTTCTTCAAAATTAGATCTTCAGTTTTTTTTAAATACAAGGAGTTTTCCTGTAACTTTGTGTGATATCGTGATTATGTAAGCAAAATACACTAACAATATTTTCCCAAAGAGTTCCAAATTTTCTCTTTTTCTCTCACATAGAGAAATATTTGCTTAGTGATAATGAATGGACCCGATTTGTATGAAAAAATCTCTCAAAAGTCGTGAAGTACACAAGTTCTATGTTTTTTTTTCGAAATTGCCTTACATCTTTAATTCGGAAACTAAAAATTAATTTCTTAATGAGCTTTATTCCTCAAAATTGCATCTTTGAATAATTTTATGTACACCTTTTTTCAAAACATGAGTAATTATTTAATAATTTGAGATTCTATGGAGACAAAGTTCAATTGTTTAGAATTTGGTCAAGATTTTCAATATTGAAACTATAGATTTCCTTCTCAATACAAAATAGTCCTCAATATTAGCTCATTAATGAATAATACGTTTTCAACATACATAAATACTCCCGACCTCTATCCCTCTTTGTACGCCATACGTCTCGGGAACCAAACCCGCTAGAGATCCAGCATCAACCGAAAGCCGCTGGGACTTCTTGACGCAATATCTTTACTGCAAATCAACGATGCGGCATCTCTTTGTTGTTTACGGCCTAACATACTAACCTGATCACAATGGAATGGTTAACTTAAAGACCGTGATCTAAGGGAATTATAAGCGGACGGGGCATGAAAGTATCCTAAGAATAAGTTTAAGAAGTTTAAAGGAAAAATTTTATTTAAGTTCTAAAAGTTTGAAAAGTTTAAAGAAAAAATTTGGAGCCGTTTTTGAGAAAATCTTGTTTTTGTTATTTTTTAAAATTGCTCATGTTGCACACAATATTGCGCGAAAACTACTAATACTTTCAAACAAATGTACATGACCTTAATGAAAGAACTCACTATGGAAAACAAATGTTAAGGGGGAAAAAATATATCTTCAATTTTGTAGTTGTAGGAAGACGCCGATAAAAATTCAAATATTTGCAAGTTACGAAAATTCAGAGTTAACCGTGAAAATAACACCTATGCTATCTTTACAAGTGTATTTTACTCTATTCTTAATAGAAATTTAAAGAAAACATTTAAAGCCGCTTTGAGGAAATTTTGAAAATATCCCAAGGGCTTCATGTAAGATATCTCCAAAAATTAAAGAATAATTTTCAAAATCACCGAGTTTCTACTCAGACCAGATAGTGATTTCTACAATTTGTAAAAATTGTAATTATGGTTAAATGCCAGTGTTGTTCACATACATCGGACAGACGGACGTTTTGAAAAAAAACAGCATTTTATGTAGGAAGGGCCCCCAAAACCTTTATTTCCCTTGAAATCTCAAAATAGATTTTCCGCAGCTTTACATAACTTTCCTTACACCGCATATATGTATGTAAACAGAAAAGTAAAAATAAGAGCCATTTTATAGAAATTTCGAAAATGTCTTAAGGACTTTATGTATGCGCTTAGAAAAAATTAAATGATCCGTCTTAAAATCGACGGGCCGCGGAATTAGCATCATATCTCATGAAATTTTCATATTGGTGAAGTTCATATGGTCGGTTTTCGTGATAGGGATTTTCACAGGCTAACGGACGAGCTGACAGACGGACGAATTGACAGGACAAAACCTCCGTCAAGCCGCCACCCCCACTTGTCATAAATTCAAAATCAACTAGCCTATAATTTTGCAATAGTTATGTACTAATTTTGTACCAAAATAAAAATTTTTGTACTCAACCATAAACGACTAAAAAATGACATTCAAAAGTAGGAGTGCTAGGTTGTCGTCAAACTACAACCCTCACTTTTCAGAAAGTCAAAATCAACTAGCGAAATGGAAATATTAATTTTAGAATATTAATGAGCACTAAAACCTCGTCCTAAGTGGCTATTTTCTTTGAAAAATTTGCAGCCGTTTTTAAGAAAATGGCGCCACTAAAAATGCGAAATTTGAATCTCTTTTTCACAGGAAATTTTTTGGGAAACATCACGAAGTTCATTTACACAGAAGTTTTATATCATAGTGAACTATTACGTGTAATAATTTCAAACTTTTATCTTGTCCTACAATTGAGATATTGCGGTCGAAAAATGGCGTGCGGCGTAAAACAAAAGTGACTGCCATGGCACTCCCATTTGTCAGAAATTCAAAATCAAGTAGCCTATAATTATCTTCTATTAGTCCACTAATTGTGTATCACAATAAATACTTTTGTACTCAGTTATTAACAATTAAAAATGTTTGCAAAAGATACACTTTTTGCATGCAGGTACGATTTTTTTAAACCTATTTTGAGACATACTTCAAAGTTGAAATTTTTACAGCTGTTTCATATTTTACTGATCTGTTGGGTGTAATTTCTTCAAACTTTTATCTGCTCCTCCCACGGATATATAACATTCTAAAAACGCAAACAATTTTGAAATTATTACACGTAAAAGTACACTATGATATAAAACTTCTGTGTAAATCTCAACTTCGTGATGTTTTTAAAAATGGGTTTAAGAAATCGTAAAAATGCACAAAAATAGCTTCTTTTGCAACTTTTTTTATTTGTTAATTGTTGAGTACAAAATTATGTATTGTGGTACACAATTAGTTGATCAATAGAAGACAATTATTGGATAGTTGATTTTGAATTTGTGACTAGTGGTGGTGCCATGGTAATCACTTTTGCTTTAAGTCGCATGCCATTTTTTCCCTTTTTTTCGACTGCAATATCTCCGTTGGGGAACCAGATACAATTTTGAAAATAATATATCCCAAAGTTCTCTATAATACCAAACCGCTGTGTAAATTTCAATTCTGAAATGTGACTCAAAATGAGTTTAAAAAATCGTAAATATATGCAAAAAGTGTATCTTTTGCAACCGTTTTTTAATTGTTTATAGTTCAGGACAAAATTTTTAATTCTGGTACAAAATTAGTACATAATCAGTAGACAACTATGGGCTAGTTTATTTTGAATTTCTGAAAAGTGGGGGTTGTAGCTTGACGTCAACCTAGCACCCCAACTTTGGAATGTCCTTTTTAGTATTTTATGGTTGAGTACAATTTTTGTTATTTCAGCACAAAATTAGTACAAAATTATAGGCTAGTTAATTTTGGTATTTCTGACAAGTGAGGGTTGCAGCTCGAGGGAGGTCAGGAGAAACTTACAGACGGATGAACTGACAAACGTACGAAGTGACTGACTGACGAACGGACGGACGGACTGTCAAACTGATAGACGGAGGAACAGGCAGACGGATGGACGGATTGACAAATTAACTGACGGAAGGGCGGACGAACTGGGCGGACTACGGAAGGGCTAAAAAACTGCAGGACTGAGTGACGGATGGAAGGACGGACGGAAGGACGGACGTACTGACAAACGGAGGGACTGACAAATGGACGGAGTGCCAAACGGGCGGATGAACTGTCTTGCGGACTGCTACATTTTGGACGGGCGGATGGACTGAAACATTTTGAACAAAACCTATTTTTTGGCATCGGAGATTCCCAAAACATGTAAATCCTAAAAATCTTCACATCGATTGTTTTCAGGAATACATAACTTCCTCTATACTGTGTATATGAGCAACTAAAACCATTTTCTACTGAATAACCAACGCACGTAAATTCTCAGGAATAACGCATCGCAAGGCTACGACTTGGTGTTCCTGGAATGGCTGATGTACCAATCGTATTTCGGCATTGTACACGCAGTGGGATCTCCTCCTCTAGTAGGCATCCTTTCGCTAGGGGGTTTCGCCCCCACATACAACGCCATCGGCAACCCCAACAATCCAGCCTACAATCCTGAGGTCCTCAGCAGCAACTCAGACCGCATGACGTTTTGGGAGCGTCTCCAAAACACTTATTCCAGCCTCTACATGACAGCACTCTGGAATTTCAAAGTCTTTCCGCAGCAGGTAAGAGATGACCATTTATTTTGTGGCACGAATAAGGGTTGGGCAAAATTAATCTCAGATAATCAACTGTCAAATGCAATAAATGCAAACAAAGTCTCCTCCTCCTTCATTGTACGAAGAATTATTTTAAAATGTATTTAACCCATTAAGTACCAGTGTCCTCATTTGAGGACAGTGAATTTTTTTGTTATTTCATTACATTATAAATTGTGTTTGTTATCTCTCAGATTTATATTCTTGTAGTTTTTCTAGCTTCCTAAGTTAGAGAATTTTATACTTTGTTTGTGTTGATAAAAAATTTGATTGTATCTTTTTTTGTAAATTTCGGTGAGTTGCTAAACTGACTACATAGTGTTAGTTTGTGCTCATAGTTTACGAAGAATATAAAATTGTGTAGTATATGATTCAATGTTTTCGAGACTTTGATATTTTAGTGCCGTCCTCATATGAGGACGCTGGGACTTTATGTTATACATTTTTGTCGTGAAGTGAAAAACTTGTAAAAGAGTTGGAATTTGCATTTCATGTTGATTTTTTTGAGTAATGATCGTGCCGCTAGATGTCGCATGATTGATCATGTGACTGCTTGATCATGCACTGCTTGGTCATGCGATATCTGCTTGATTATGTGACATCTACCGGCACGACTGAGAAAGACGAATTTTTATGAAGCTGCCTCTCCGGGCCCGTCTTCACGATGGAATATATCGTGGCATTTCGCGGTTTTGTCGGTCGTGCAGCTAGAAGTCACATGATCACGACCTATCAAGCACTGCTTGATCATGCAACATCTAGTGGCACGACCGAAAAAGACGCGAAATGCCGGGATAGTTTTCATCGTGAAGACGGGCCTTGAGAGGCAGCTTTATAAAAACCGCACAATAAAAGTTCCGAGAATCTGCAAGAAAGAAAGTATCAGTTTTGTCTTCTCCAGCAGGCGTGCTGCCAAACGTAAGATTCGACAGAAAAAGACTCATTATCACGAGGATTGCTTATGCACATTATCAGAAGCCATCATGCATAAGCAAGCCTCGCAAATATTGTGCTAAATGCAATATTATTCTCTGTGTGGAATGTTTTGGTCTATTCCACTTCAGAAAGTAAAGTAGATTTTTCTGAAATTACTTTTGTACTACAATCTTAGCTGAGTACAAGATCATTTTAGAAAATATGTTTGTAGTAGAAGTCTGTTCAATTATTACCATCAAGTTCTTTTTTAAAAATATTCTTCTAGTGTAATTGTATTTGCTTTGTTGATACATTACAATAACTTATGTAATTATGTTGTTTAGTTATTTTATTTTATTTTTGTTTTCAATTTCAAAAAGTAGTTACAAAAATTCGAATCCAGTAGGCATAAACGTTTGTTATGAAGACTTATTTTTATTATTGCGGAAAACTTCATACCAAGTCCCTGCGTCCTCTATCCTCCACGCCTCCACGCCTCCACGCGTAGTCCTCTACGCCTACACAAATTAATAATTTGAATTAATTTTGATAAAATTAAATAACTAGCACTCAATTATGATGATTTTTTGAATTTCATTAAAAAACTGCAGTAAAAATAATTTGGGACTTAATGGGTTAAAGTCGAAAAAACTAAAAACTGTTTTCGAAACTATACAAACTCTAAAAGTTATTTACACTTTTTTTGTGATAGACACTAGACATGCAAATATCAACTAACAATAAAACAATTTAAATATTTTGTACTATTGTCTGATTCTTGTTTGCAAAGAACATTCATTATTTCATTACCGAAGAGATCTGCTCTTCCATTTCTGAACAATTCACACTATGCCCGGGAGAAAAGGTTTCTTCCATTTTAATTAATGGAATGGAATAACAATGACTATTTCAGATCAATTATCGCAGTGCCAAACAAGTCAAGAAAAAATGTTCGCGACTATTTTCTTTCTCCATTTTCATTTTAAGAGTGGCAATTTTTCGCCCAAATTGATTTGTTTCTAATAGCGTTTTCCATTCGCCGCACTGGTGCGCACCCCAGTGCGCACTCAGATCAGCTTTCGTGTTCCATTCGGCCGCTAGGACGCATCAGTGCAGAGAAGCCCATGTTCCATTCGCACAATGACACGGAACCAGGGTGCACTCGGGGCGCCCTAACCTGCACTGACGAGCTCGACGATGCATTTCATCGCACCGGGCCATTTTGAGATTAGGTACGAAAGTTATGAATGTTGATTTTGATTCGCGGTCAAATTGTTAAGGCAATTGAGGATCTTCTGTCACACAGGGACACTTCGAATAATGGAGTATACCATGTTTTACAAGAAATGTTTTACATTAAAATAACTTTGTGACTTACTCGAAGTTCGGAAAATCAGTTTGTGTTTTCGTAAAATTCGTACGTGAATAACTGCACGTTAAAAAATTCAGTGCTATTTAGTCATCAAACCTTTGCTCTAACAACATCATTCAAATATACAATGTGCCAAGATATGTTTCTCGCATGCACAAGTGGAAATGCTAATATTAATATTTCTAGATTTTTTAATAACCAAATAATTCTGCAGAAGCTTTTGGTTCGAAATATAGTGTACTGTATCGATCACTGGTAAATCTCGAAAAATGAACTTTCGACAGATTCGCTTTTGACGTTTTTGGTAGTTTTTAAATTATCACACGTTAATACTTTATGAATTAAGGAGTAAAGAATTACCAAAGACTTCGTGCAAGATGTGTTAATATAATCATTATTATAAAAATTTTAACAACGATCTTAATTCCAAAATTCTTATCTTTCGAGTTCTGTCAGTGTGGCAGACCAAGAACGGCTGTCTGTAATCTTATTGTGTGGCGCACAAGCACTGACTCAGTTCCAGAATCCGTTTCGATTGTGGCTGCCCTTTTCTCGTGTGAGGCAGCACTGTTGCGAAGCGATGACGTATTTGCCCTAAACTACGGTGGATTTCAGTGCAACGAATGGAAAACGCTATAAAACAGCTCTCTGCCCCACAGGAAACTCTTCTGCGGAAGCATTTCGGTGCAGCGCCTCCATCTGTACTCGAGACAGAGCACAACATGAGTTTGCTGATATTATGCAACCACTGGACCTTGGAATATCCGCGCGCACTGCTGCCCAACGTGGTGCAACTGACAGGGCTGCACGTGCGGGAAGAGACTCGACCGCTCCCCGCAGACCTGCAGGCGTGGCTGGACGGCGCGGAGCAGGGCGTCGTCTACTTCAGCCTGGGCTCCAACGTGATGAGCAAGGACCTGCCGGCCGACAAGCTGCAAGCCATCCTGCGTGCGCTGGCGCGCCTGCCGCAGCGGGTACTCTGGAAGTTCGAGGCCGACGAGCTGCCCGGCCAGCCGCCCAACGTCCGAATTTCCAAGTGGCTGCCGCAGCAGGACATCCTCGGTGAGTCCTCGTCAGAGCCTCAGCAAATCCAAAAATCGTATCACATGCCTAGAATATTCTCAGGGAGTCCTCGTCTCATGTCCTCACACACCCTGCTCCTCACATCACACGCCCAACGTATGGTGTCCTCTCCACGCCTTCAACCAGTCCTCACCTCACAATACACATCCAAAGTATCCTTCTTGATTTCTGCAAAACATTGCAAGTCACTGAAACGTGTCAACCTCATTGACAGAACCACCAAACTATTTCTACGGATTACGGCTGCAGAAAATTTAGTAAGGAAAGCAATTACTGACCTCTTCATCTCCGTGCTTTGCATCACACACCCAATATACGGTGTATCCTCCCCTCCCGTACTCACACACCTCATCTCCCGACATCACAAGGCCAAAGTATCGTTGATGAGACACCTCCTCCCTCGCTCGAAGCATCACTCGTCCCACGAATCCTCAACGCACCTCAGGACCTAATTATCTGCGCCTTATCGCAGCTCCACGTCATTACGTGTTTTCCAGCAGAACCTCCTGCAGTAGCAGCCCTTCCCTCCCGATGCTTTATAGATAAATTCTCTCGCTGTTCCTCTGACACTTTATATTATTCCGTAAGAAGGTTGTAATTCATACATATGCTCAGTAATTGCTCTCCTAACTAAATTTTCTGCACCCGTAATTCGTAGAAATAGTTTGGTGGTTCCGTCAATGAGGTTGACACGTTTCAGTGACTTGCAATGTTTTGCAGAAATTGTCACTGTGGGGAAGATTTCGTAGAGGAGCGGAATTATTTTTGGAAGTCATAACAAAGGTTGGTTCATAACAAAAAATGTGTTTTTATTGCAACAACTAGCATTTATCCTTGCAATTATTTTCAACATGATTAATCATATAACTTACAAATTAATTACTAGTTACAAAATTTGAGTGCGAAAATCTTAATTCTTTGAAATCATCTCACTGAGAGCACGCTGGGGTTTAATACAGAAAATGTAAATGTTGGTAGCTTATGACCTTTTTATCACAAGCACTGATCTGGAGTGTGGAATATATAAATTACAATTTTTATTCACTATGTACCGCTCTATATGTATAATAATATACGCAATTAAGAGAAAAAACTCGACGATCGTGCTACATTATGGAAGCTGTAAGCTGTTACCCAAACAATTGCAACTGGGTGAGGCTGGTGAAGTTGTGCAGTTGGAACTTCAGGCGTTAATTGCGGAAACGAATGTCTATTCTCCGTTCACCCTAACAAAAATGTATATGTAAATAATAGCATGTGGTTCGAGCTGCTTGCCATTGATTAGTTGACGCGATACAGCCTCAGGCGTGTTCATGTGCAGAAGAAAATAGTTTTCGATGTAATGGCTTATTTCTCTCTCAATGTTAAAATTCCAGACGAAATTTACAACCTACAACTCAGATTCCAAAATATGGAGACCATTGGTTCCACACCTGCCATACCGGAAAAGGAGATATCGATGTCGGTGTCAGTTATGTGTCCAGCGCTTGCTTGGTATCAGCTCGAGCGGAAAAGATGAATCCGTGAGAGACACGAAGTGAAATGAACCCCACGCCATGCCCATGCACGTTCAGCGGTAACTGGAGGTGTTGGTTTCTTAAGAACTGATGACAGACGTAGGTTCGGTCACGCAGGGTATGCTCCTGCGAAGGGAAGCAGATTCAAGCAGTTCGGAACGTTCGCTTGAAGATGTCGGAGACCGGTGCAGGTCCGTCTACTCCTATCACGGAGTAATGAAAAGCGTGCGGTATTGAACGTTTTAACGCATTTTTAGCACTTTTTAGAACTTCTCGAGCAAGGTATTTCTAAAGTGACGCCACCAGAACGGTGGTGTAGTGCAGTTTAGCACACTGTGAAAGAGGATTAGAGGATGCGGGAGGTAGATGGCTTCAGTGTTAGTGTCATGGACGAGATAGTTATTCCCGAAGGCTCATCTTTCAGCAACGAATTATCTGCTTCAGACATGGAGGGAATTCCTGAAGAACAGTGATCGTAAGTAAATTGTTTGCATGAGATTAAAGAATGAATATTAGTACAGTCGAAATAATGTAATTTGGATACTGACTTTCGCTTGCTCACTTCATTCTCGTAAAGATTTTTTTTTTAATTTAACTTTGCAGACTGGTAGTTAAGAGTGATTTGATTAGTTTTACTTTCAAGTAGTTTCTGTTAATGATTGTAAAGATGCGTTTGCGGAGCTATTAGAAATGTTAATATTCGCCTAGTGCTCTACAGAAGCCGTCTTCTCTTTTCGAGCGATCACTGACTATACCGAGCGCGTGTGGCCGAAAGTAGTGCGAGAGGACACGGCCATTGAGAATGAGAAGGCGCATGAATACGTCGGGTTTTTTACATCATATTTTTTTCTAAGGGCGAATGAAGAATAGTTGTCTGTTCAACCGCAAAGGACAAAATCTAATATTTAGAATTTGCGATACAACAGTATTTTCGCTGCTGTATCGCAAATTCAATTTATATGTGCAACAGCCTCTTTCTAAAGGTCACTGCAGTGTTTGAATGTCTAGCAATAACATAATATTTCTCAACAACTGTTCGTTTGGTACTCACGCGCGTGTGTTGCAGCCCACCCGAACGTGCGCGTGTTCATCACGCAAGGCGGCCTACAGAGCTTCCAGGAGGCCGTGTACCACGGCGTGCCCCTGCTGGGCATCCCATTTATCAACGACCAGCCCTTCAACGTGGCCAAGATGGCGGCGGCGGGCGTGGGCGAGCGCCTGGCGCTGGGCGACCTCAGCGAGCACTCGCTGCTGGCCGCGCTGCGCCGCCTGCTGCACGACCCCGCCTACCGCGCGCGCATGCGCCGCTTCTCAGCCGTGTACCGCGAGCACAAGGCGCGCTCCCTGGAGACGGCGCTGTGGTGGGTGGAGTACGTGCTGCGCCACGACGGCGCGCCGCACCTGCGCGCCGCCTCGCTGCGCCTGGCGTGGTACGAGCTGCTGCTGCTGGACGTGGCGGCGGCCGTGGCGCTGGCGGCGCTGCTGGCGCTGCTGCTCGCCGCCTTCGCCCTGCGACGCCTGTGGCGCGCCCTGCGCCCTTCGCCCTCACAGTCGCGCGCCACGCGGCAGCGCAAGGACCAGTGAGCGCGGCCGTCGTGCAACTCTTTCATTGCACCAACTCCACCGCATTCAGTCGGCAGTCATCATTCAAAATCAATTTATTTTCCGTTTCCATTTTAGGCATTGTCATTTGTACATCTACTTCTCCGTTAATCTGTTCTACAGAATCTTCTTCATCCGTTCTGCTAATTTCCTTCCTAAGAATTTTCCGCAACATACCGCTTTAAATCTTTTTCTTTTCTCATCTGCCATAGACGGCAAATATTGAAGTCCTTGAAAGTAGATTCGATCAATACCAAAGTCATCTACCACTCTTGAAACGATTGTGTAATGTGCGTTGATCATTCTTTATGGGAACACTCTTTAAACAAAGAAAGCTATTTTTATTTTTTTATATTCATGTTTTTACGTTGCTCGTTTCAGTACATATAAAATTTTAATGTAAAATATTTGCAAATAAACACGTTTGAATTGAAGAGTATGAACTCTTTATTGAACTTCTGTAAATCTACCTACGTTCAAGGGTATGCTGTTTTGCAGTGCGAATGTTACCTGAGAATTGTTTCTGTCAACCAGTAAATTTCGACAATCAAAGGATAATAACTATAACTCAAAATATCAACAAACGTAAATATATAACATTATCTGAAAGAAATTAGGTTTCCGATTAGAAAATTGTAATTGAAATGAAGGAATTTAGTTTATTAATTTTCATTAATTAAACACACACATTCGTTTTCGTGTTCTAAGAGGTGTGCTTATAAATTTTACGCAGTCAGTCGAAATATGAAACATCAACGGTCACCACAAAAAGTGTTTAGAGAATATCTCTCTTCATATGAGCCAAACATCGTTGAAAGTCATTGTAAAATCCATAGAGAAGATGAGTGAGTAGAACATGTTTTTACTTCACACTTTATTTCACTTTATTTATAAGCTTAGTAACGCGAGTGTATGAATACTGAGGTCAGCGATTTCTCTAGACGCTTATGATATCGTTTTAATATTTGGTATTTTCTAGCAATAAACGTATATGGAAATGGAATTATAATGACATAGGCGAAAATGAAGAATTACATTAATACATTATCGTTATATTAATATTATTAATCCTCTATCTCACGACTAAAGATGTCGTTGAGTAGGTTAAATATCAAGAAATTAGAAAACTATTACAAGAAAGTCTGTGCCATTCTGAAGCACCACTAGTTCTAGCTTTCTTTCAGAATTTCTTGAAGAAAATAAGTCAAAAATTGTGCTTCGTTGAATTGTCTTGTCAAAAAGGAATGAAAGAGCTATTGATTACATCTGTATGTACCTAAAAATCACCTAAAACTTGTTTAAAGGTGCTTAAAAAACATTTTGAAAGACTTTCAGAATTTTGAGGCGGAATCCACAAAAAAATCAGTTCCCCATCGAGGAGCTTCGAATATTTGTCTCGGTTGGTGGACCGGAAGTGGTGTAACAGTGAGTGACGGACGAACGCAGGTTACTCGGTTACTATACAAAGTAAATAAATTGTACTTTACAATTCTTACTTAAGATAATACAATTTTCCTACATATTTAGTACAAGTTAAACCACAGGTTGCAAAATGAGAGAGGCCCACTCAGTCTCAAAACATTAATAATTTCTTGTTAGTATTCGAATTCTGAAAATATCCTGTTTCTTCATTTTTTTAAATTACACATTTTACGTTCGTTTAGAATAAATTTTCAATAAACTAGAATTTTTAAAAGATTCGCGACAAAGTTTTGAAAATCGACTTAAATAGTGTGATATACCAGAATATGATAGATTTTATTTAATGATGTTAGCTATACATGGGGTAGATAAATGGGGATACAATATGGCGGTATATGGACTTAGCAACGACGGCGCGGAGGTTGGCAAGGTCAACAAACTATTCACGGGCCTTGATGACGTCAGGACGCCGGCTAGATGGCTGAAGAACCTAAGATATAATTGGTGCAAAAACGAATGACTGGTGGAGTTCGCGGCTATTCGGATTTGTAAGAGCCGCACGGGTTGGCTAGGGAAGACTAGATAGTCTAATGTTGCCGCCGTGTTTTTAAAAAAATAGAAGGATGGACGCTTACCGAGCCATAATGGGTTCAAAAACGCATTAAATAGAACATTCCGACTCTGGGTGTCGTGGAGTGTAGTTCGAACATTCTGACTCTGGGTGCCGTAGCGTAAAGATCGTTTGTAGACAATATAGTGGGAAAGTGAGACTTGTATAGCTTGTTTTCGGACTTTGTCTTGTGAGAGAAGTGATAGTTTGTTTTCGGACTTTGAAATAATTTACCAGAAGTGATTTTCGGAGGACTTGTTCAGATTTTTGGACATTGCAGTTGGACTTCAATAGTCTACATAACCGGTGGGAGAGATTAGGAACCGGGAGCGTCGGACAAGACTAACAGATAGTTTAGGCAGTGTGGACTGGACGTGTCAGCGGCGGCGCAAGACCGGAAGAGAGAAGCGGAACTTGGAATTAACAACGGCCAAGTGAGAAGCGACTACGGAGCGTTGGCATGCAAAAACGGTAAAAAAATACTGCAGTATAAAAGAGACAATTTATTCAAAAAGGGTCATGACCATCAAATTTATTGTTTTTAATTTAAAGTTAAATAAATTGTTGAATTTTGTTTTCATTTGTCAATCATAATTTTCAATTAGTTGGTAGCATAATTATTACATTTCAGATTCCACGCCATACTGTATAGTTGGCAGATCAGGTAATCGGCTATCGAGGCGATAGCGAGTATTTGTATCCGGACCCATCGACCCAAGCTAGCTGGATGTTTAGATAATTTTGTTAAAATCAGATAGAAAAACTTTGGTAGTAATTCATGTAACCTGTTTCTGGCGCCCAAATCTTAATAAATTTGGAACAGGACATGATTACAGCCACGCTTTTGATGAGACGTTGAGAATGGTATATTTCAATAGAAACAAATAATTATTGTCTACGTTTCTTTTAAGCAAAGTTTTCTGAATATAAAACAACAATTAGCCTTTTCCACATTTTAACAATCAGTAAGATGCTGCAAATTATTGTATTAAATTATCATAGCAAAGAAAAAAGAATATTCTAATTACGGCTCCTGTGAGTTTTTAAATTCACGTTTTATGTGGCTTGCATTTACGGCATGAAACTACATGAAAGTAAGACGTTTACTATAAGATGAAAATGTATTTTCCATCCCTTCTGGTTTCTTTCTTTTTACTTACTCGCTACTGCTTACGCAGTATAGAGAAAGTTATGTAATGCTGCGGGGGAAAATGACAAATCTTTGGTAGAAAAAATCTTATTGCTTGGCACTGTTAACACAAAAATGGATGAATTCAGTTGTAAAGTATAGAAAAAATATCCTCTAATACATGGTGTAGCAATAATCCATGTTTTGTGGGCCCTTGATACCGAAAAATTGATTGACGGCAAAACGTCTGTCCGTTTGTGTGTGAACAACGTAACGATTAAACCGTTCAGCCGACTGACTGGCTGAACGGTTAAACCGTTCAGCCAAGTGACATTTCCCAACCTATTTGGCTGGTGTCACGGCCCCTTGAATTTAAAACCGATATTTCAATTCTGGAATACTTTACATGAAGCCCCTGAAATTTTGAAAATTTTCAAAAAATGGCAACAGATATTTTGATTAAATTTTGTTTTCGTATAACTTAAGAGAACGGTCGCTTAAGAGAATGGTGCAGGTCTTAAAGTTGAAATCCCCATTTTTCGAAAATTGCAAAAATTCAAACTTTTTTCGGAGCCCTCCTACAACTTCAATTAAAAAATGTTTTCCTTAGTGAAATATGTTCTTCAAAAACAGATACTCAAACAAGATCATTGTCAACTTTTGGAAAATGTGAGTATTTTTTGCGTAATTTGGTATCAAAAATAGGCTATTTAAAAATTATAGACAATTTTTTCTCAAAATCGTCTCCAAATTTTTTCTTTAATTTTTGTCTCACGTATGTAGCAAATAACAGTTAAGAAGGTTTCATTTTCAGCGCAGTCTATTTATTTTCGAAAATTGAAAAAAAATCCAAATTGTAAATTCGGATTGCCAGAGCTTCGATTGAAGCGGTGCCAACCATAGAGGAGGGAAAGAGATAGTGCTCCCGAACCCACTTTGCTGGTTTCAATATACGGTGGTCGGAAGTCACATGATTTTGGATCACCGGCAGCTCTTATTGTGTGTACTTTTGTGTGCTGTTTGTTCTTCTTGTGCCACAGCGCAACTATTTTGGGACGTTGGGGTTATTTCCATACTGCGAACGATCCACACGTGTTTGAGGTACGGTGTAAGAAATATACCCTACATCGTGGTATGAGGTTTCTTGAGAGTTATTTTAAAAAGAACCACGGTTCAAAATTGTTCTTTTGGATTCAACGAGAAGTACCTGAAAAGAAGAGGAGTGGCAGGTTACGTAGGTAGGTTGTTAATTGTATTCATATTTTGTGATACCTTTTTAGTTGGGCGAAAATTATAAAGATCCAGATGCTCGTTCACGCATTTTCGGATAATCATGGAAGATGCTTTTGCTTTCTTGTAATTTTCGTAAAGATGAAGCAGAAAGAAAGAAAGAGTGGGTGAAAAAATTTGGAGAGATAATTTTACTCCTACAATATTTTCAAAAGTTTGTTGAAAACTTTTGATAGAGAAACATTTTGAGGTGTTTGACCTAAAGCTGATACAGTACCTAAAATATTCAATTTTCCTAAACACTTGATTTATCAAACTACTAGAAAAAATCTCCGGTAAAAAAGCAACAGATGGTTCATAGATGTCTTGAAATATTTTTGTATAATATTGTAATAAATAACACAGGCACATACAAAAAAGTTGTCAGACCCAAATACTTGACACGTTTGACATGTTGTGTCCATCCGTTATCCCTCCGAAAGCTAAGGAAAATGTGGCACATTTATCGCCCGCACGAAGAGCATCGGTACTCACAGCGCGCGCCGCACACACAGAAGAGAGCTACTGATTAGTTCTCATAGTTATCACAAGAGTTCACTAGAATCGCTTGGCTAGGGTAACAGCGAGACATACAGCACATCCCGGTTCCTTTTCGAAGCGTGTCGGCAAGCAGCAAGGTTGAACGGACGTAGCGTGTCAACGTGGACGCCATCAATCCAGACGAAGAAAAGGCATCAGAGTTCTTCAAAGACAAAAGGAAGAGGTAATTAATTCTTTGAATTAGTGCGAAGAGAATTACTATTTAAGGATTAATTAACAAGATGTTTAAGAACAGTGGGAAGAAGGAAAGGAGCCCTGTTACTTATAATTGAATAGAATCTAACACGTGGTTTTTATATCCTTCTTTTTCAGTTTTTCTTTTTTGTCCTTTATAGTCTTTATATACTCTTCGGTTATTACATGGAATTGAATTCTACTGGATATAATTGGAAAATACTAGCGGCATATGGTTAAAACCTTTACGTTGGCAAAAGACGAATATTTAACCACACCGTTGGCCCAGAGGGAGTTCTACTGCAAGGGAGCATTGGTAATGGTACCCGACCAGCGGAGCGAGCAGCGAAGGGAAACACCCAGCATCAAGGTCACCGAAGTCGCCACTGCTCGAGTTTCAGAAGACGGCGAACGAAACCCCGTATTGAAAAGGATTTGAAAGTAAGAAAGTTCCTTTTACAAACGTTCTAGTACCCAGAACTCGTTTAACGAAGCAGATAGAGTAATTATGTGTAAACTGAAAAAAGATTTAATGTTCAGCTAGTTAGAGAAGAGAGTATTTTTTTATAACTTACAGAATCAATCTTTCTTTATCCTTATTCTTTGTAAAAATAGAAACAGTAAAAACCTAATTTTTGTGTTACATGAAAGAATATAAATGGTACAAAAGAATGTGTGATGTCCTAGTAAAATTTTGATTTGATGAGAAAGTATAAATTAGTAAAGTAGCAAAGAGAAGGGTGTATAGATTAAGAATTTTCTTGTGTATTCTATTTTCAGCAATTGACAGCGTATTTTGTGTTTTTCTATGTATTTATGAGTGTCAAGTGCATGAGATTTCTTTGCCACAAAATTTTTCATCTCAAGATTATAATATAAGGTTTTTAAGAAATCTGAGAATGATTCGCGAGACCGTAGTGTAAAGAAACCACGTCCTTGAACCCACCAATTTCAATTTTTTTATGTGGCGTCATCCCGACTGAGCTACCAAACACCCTAGGGAGATTATTAAAAATCCCTCTCCCTTATTCAGAAGACGGTGGAGGTCGCAATGTATGTCGACACGCTGAATCCGAATATGAAACCAGATTTCACGTGTTTGGGTTTGAATGTGTCTGAAGTGAATGTGTTAAATGTTTGGATCTGACAACAACCCCAGAAACCAAAAAAGTACAATGACATTATGTTTTTTGTTTAATTTTTTTTTCATGAAAAAAAAGTGGATGGTGATGGCATAATTCTGACTTCATATTCGAATTCAGAGAGTTGAAATATATAGAGAAACATGTGTCAAGTCTCTGGGTCACACAATTTTGGTTTCTAGTTCATTTAAAAAAGTAATTATAAGTTAAAATATTTCTAAAAAATGCATCAAAATTTTGTTTTTTTAATAGCTTTAGTTTGTTGTTTTAAAAACACATTAAAAATAGAGAAGATAGCGGTCCGGCTAAAAAAGGTCAAATGTCACAAAAATCCCTTTTTTTTCAAACATCTCGTTTTCTAGGGCTCGGAGGTTAATTGAATCGATTACAGGAAAGAAAGTTTATGTATTTATCTACAAAAAATGATCTATTCATTTTTCATCTACGACAGGGCCGCTCAACCATTTGCTCCGAGGAGGAGTCTCCGGTTGCTCTTTTCTCTTTCGCCGCAGAAAGAGCAAATGACGTCATCAAATATCGATCGGCGGCATGTGGCACAGTGGGTCGCGTCGTATTTCTACGGGGTATTTTCCGTTGTTCGGAATGAAAAAATATCACAGCTCTGGGAAAGGATATTACGATAGAAAAAACAGTAAGATACTTTTGTAACATTAATTGGAACAGTTTCTAGATATAAACGTATTAGTGTAATTTGGAAATTAAAAAAACGACAATTTGCAATGCAGCATGGAAAGAAAAGTATCTTTTTGCAGATTGCGCCGGCAATGCCAATTGTTTAGTTGCAAAGAAGTGCTCAATAACATAAAGAAATTTAATAGCGGTGACATTACACAGTTTATCATGCTGCTGAATATGAAAAGTATTATAAAGGTTGCACAAAAATGTGATTAAATAAACTAGTAATAAAAATACTAAAAGTAAAGGAAATTAAAATTAAAAAATGAAGTTGATTGCAAAATCAAATACTCTTATTACACCTTTTAAGTGTTTTTTCTCGCAATATACTTTCTATATTTGGAAGAGATGACATGGTTCTATTGAGCCGTAACATGCATTTCAGATTGTGATCTGTAATTGTACTTCTCATTCGAGATTTACAAATTTTCAAAGCAGCAAAAAATTGCTCACAGTTGTATGTTGATCCAAACGTACTTAACAATAGAGCAGCATTACGATGCAATTTTGGAAAACGGTTTTGTAGGAACTTCTTTTCCTAAACGCTCACGTGATAGTATCGATATGCAATAAAATTAAACTCTTTTTTATTGTGTTATTTTACTGTCAAAACAACATAAGAACATCAAAATACATCCAAAACTTACTTCTAGTGAGGCATTGTTTTTCAGAACACTGAAAACTTCCTTTTGTTCTTCTTCAGCATACTTGTCATTTTCATCAGCATGATTAAATGTATAATGTCTTTGCAAATTAAACTTCTTCACGTGATTGAACCCTTTATGTAAACTAAACATTTGGCATAGCTGCCGTTGTCGGCGAAACGATACTTTTCTTCCCATACTGCATTGAAAATTGTCGGTGTAGATGCTCTGGTCTGTGAAGTGCACGCGCCGACTTCCATGTTTCCGCTACTGGAGTTACCGAGACACTGTGACAGTGGTTATCGCAAAGCGCGCAACGCTCGGCTCCGGTGTCCCGCTCTCGGCTGACAACACGGCTCCGCGCTGCCGATTTGCTCTGCTTGAGCGGCCCTGATCTACGACAAATCGCTTTAACGTAAACAAGCAGCGAAATTTCCGTGCAAGGCATATGCTCCATTCCGTCTAGCTGTATCCCTCTCCGCACCACCGTAGAGCTAGGAAACAAGGCGTGTTTTTTACATGGTCTTCCCAATAGGCCTAGTCTATACAATAAAAATGTTATGTATTATACAAAAGTTATAGTATATTATAAAAATTATGTTTCATTTTCGTCTTCATGAATTTCATGTATTTGTATTCCATTAAAAGGTTCTATAAAGTCTGCATCTTCGTTATCTTTACCTTCTTTGCTCATACGTATACAGACTTTCCCGTATTAGTTTTCTAATTCGTTGGGTCTGTGCTAGCTATTCAGAATTGCCACATACTCGTGCAAGCTCCCAGCTATTGCCGCCCAAACTCCATTTGGCAGCCTCCCAAACTACTACAATGGAGAACAAGTTTTATTTGAAGGAAAAATCTCTACCTCAACAAGTGTATTTTATTCTATTCCTACAAGATATTTAAAGAAAACTAGTGGTGCTTCCAACGCACATACTTTCTCGCTCTGCTTCTATACGGTCCTTATTGGTATTCCACTATTCCATAAACCAGCAAAAGTGTACTATACCAGCAAACCATTTCGGTACCCAGACCCGACAAACGAAACTCAAATTCAACGAACCGGCACTTATACCACTACGCAACACCAACACCGCCTCTGTCGAACAGAGCCATAAAAGAATAGAACCGACCTAGAAAATGGTAAATGCATGACAAAGAAACAATTGAAACGATGGTAATACGCTTTACAAATATAAGAAGAGAGATCAAAAATTGTTAAAACTTAAAAATTTGAACAAATATATACAAACATTTCCACGACATTTATCGCAATTATTTACATTTTAGTCAAAACGAAATTCTATCAATTTCATCATTAGGAGCCGGTAATTTTCAACATGCGAAAACCAGGTCTTTCAAACACGACCAAGAAAGGAAGCGATAAACCGCATTACGAAGTATTCGTAAGCCTAGAAATTAATAATAATTTCTAAACCGTTAGGGATTGTAAGTTTATCGCATGCCTTCTGGTTATATTGTATTACAATTTAGCGTTAAAATGCTCATAATTTTACTTAAATTGGTTCATACAGATATATATACTAGACAACTGTTCATTTGACTTGTCATACGCTTCAGAAATCGAATAACAGAGTTGAAAAATTGTTTAAAAAACGCAGTTAGGGAAAACACAGACAAGTCCTGTCTATTTATCTATATTGAATCTATTCGTGAGTAGAAGTACTTCAAATGATTTTCAATAAAGTATCTACACTCTTCAATATTTTTTTCCTGCAACATCACATTCATCAAATTAAAATCACCCTCGGGGAACGAACTCGGTACCTTTCTTATTGAAGATCTCAACACGAAGGTGCATTAACCAACCGCGCTACGAAACCGATTTGCGGAACCACTGCATATATTTCAGTCAAAACATACTTGTATCAGTTCTATCATTAGGAAGCCGGTAATTGTCAACATGCGAAAAACATGTCTTTCAAAAAACATGACCAAGAAAGGCAGCGGTGAACTGCTTACTCCACATAATTTATCGGCATGATTGATGATCGGCATTTGGAAAATAACTACTGCGAGAAAGTATGTGCCATTCTATAGCACCACTAGTTTATTTATATATTTACCTTCCCTTCATACACACGTGCAGAAAATTTAAAGAAAAAAATTTGGAGCGGTTTTTGAGAAAATTTTTTTTTGTAAATTTGAATCGCAATTTACGCAAAAACTATTCGTTTTTCCAAAAAATGGTCCATGACCATATTTGAAGTGCTAATTTTGCACAACCGACTTTGTCTGAGGCGAAAATCTCTATCTTCAATTTTGCCCTTTTTAAACGGTTTTTTGCAATTTTCGAAAAATAGGGCCTATCAACGAAAATGATGCCTACGCCATTCCCTTCAACGTTCTTCGCACTATTCAACATCAAAATATAATCAAAAAATTTAGAGCCATTTTTTTAAATTTATAAAATCTCAAAATGGGCTTCATGTAAAGTATCCTCAAATACTAAGATATCGGTTTCAAATTCAAGAGGCCTTGAGTAAAAACCATCGGGGAATATCAATTTTGAAGAAAATCGACCAAACGGTTTAGGCGCTAGCGTTGACCACAGACGGACACACGGACGGAATGCCGTCAATCGATTTTGCAGTATGAAGAAGCAACAAATCATGGATTTGACTACACCACGAGATAGAGGATTTTTTTTCTAAATTTAGCAACAGGTTTTATCCACTTTTCTGTCACCAGACCCCTGCTATAAGAGATTTTCTGGCGAAAATTCCCCGTTTTCCGCCGCACGATTACATAACTTTCTCTTCTTACGAAGTATTCGTAAAGCGAGAAAGTAAAAATTTGAGTTAATTTTGAAAATGTCCGAGGGCTTCATATAAAGTACTACCAAATTGTGAAGAATGTTTTTAAAATATGTGACGCCACTAGTCGAACCAGATCGACTAGGGAATATTCATTTTTGAAGAAATCGTACTTTCGGTTCAGGCGCTATGGTTGTTCACAGACTGACGGACGAACAGACGGACGGACGGACCGACTGACGGACGTTTTGAAACTAGTGGTGCTACAGAATGGCACAGACCTTCCCGTATTCGTTTTCTATTTCCTTTGGTCTCGGCTATTTTTACACATTCTCTTGCCAGCTGCCATCTGTCACCGCCCGAAGCCCGTTTTTGGATATTTTCATAATTTTTCCGTTTCATAATTGTAGGATGGAAATATTATTTTAAGAATATTAACGAACAGTAAAATATCGTCCTAAATTGCAATTTTCTTTTAAATATTTGGAGCCGATTTTAAGAAAATGGCGTTTAAGAGCTATTGTAAATGCAAAATTCGAAGCTTAAACAATTTTAGAATGTTTGAGAAACATCATTAGAAGTCATTTGAAGTACATAAACCCACAAATACAATTGTTTTTACAAATTGCGCGCAATGTGCATATTAACAATGTGAGAGATCATTCAAAAAATTATATTTGTGCAATTTTTGAAAAAAAGGAAAAATACTCCAAAATGAACTTTACGTGATATTAACAGGTGCATTTAGCACTATCCGTTCGAAATGTTTGAAGAAAAAATTTGAAGTCATTTATGGGAAATGAGGATCATGCGTTCCTGAAAACGCAGAATTTTGAGCTAGTTTTCACAGAAAACGGTTGTTTTTGACAAACTTAACATTACTTAAAGCACATGTACTCATAAATATAATAATGTGAACAAACCACCACTAATGTAAATTTTAACGACGTGAGAGACAAATCAAAAAATTTAATTTTTTTAATTGATGAAAAAATAAAAGAACGGGGCGTTTATATCATCTCATAGAGCACATTAGACATTATTCTTAACAAAAAATTAAAGAAAAGATTTGGAGCCGTTTTTGAGAAAATCTTGTCTTTGTAGTTTTTTAAAATTGTACATTTTGCACACAATATTGCACGAAATCTCCGAAAATTCTCAAAACAATGTACGGGATCTTAATGGGAACTCACTACACAGAACAAATATTATTGGAAGGAAAAATCTCTATCTTTAATTTTGTGATAGTAGGAAGAGACTGAAAAAAATTCAAACTTGTTCGATTTTCGAAAATTCAGAAATTGTGAAATTAAGACCTATGCCACCTTTGTAAGTGTATTTTATTCTGTTCTTACAAGAAATTTAAAGAGAAAATTTGGAGCAGTTCTTGAGAAAATTTTGAAAATGTCTGGGAGGCTTCATGTGAATTACTCCCGAAAATTAATGAATGTTTTTCAAAATCGCAGAACTTCGACTCAGGCCAAATGGACAGAGGTTTCTTCACTTTGGAAAATATCCTACGCATGGTTTAGGCCAGGCTGTTCCAACTCAGCTGCCCGCGAGCTATCGCGGGCACTGGCGGAGACAGGCGGGCACGGACTGCTGCTGACACTCGCTGCCGGTGCCTGGCGAAGTACGAGCCCTCGGGGCGCGAGCTAGCCTTGGCTTTTAGCGACAATTCACACCTGATAGTCGAAGCAGGGTGCGGTTAGATTGGGGAGCAGAGGGCACGCCGGTTCTCTTACTCAGAATGAAATCGTTAAGTTTAACAGGAAATCGATTTACATCAACAAAAATATTTTTTAAAATTAATTTTAGACATATTCTTCTTAACAAGTGAAGCAATATCAGGTGTCATTGCTTTAGCTGTTGCGATGCATAGAATGCTCTTCAATGTACTGTCCTGAAGTTGGATTGTTTCTTTGATTTTTACTTTTAGCATTGCACAGAAAAGCTGCACACAACAATATGTTGACGCAAACATAGATATAATCTCAGCTCCATTTTATCAAGCTTGGGGAAGACTTGCAAATGTAAATTCTGATATGATCGCGACAAAATAAGGGTAATAAAATATCTATCCTTTAGAAGTTGGGAGTTCTCCAAATCTGTTTATCTCCAACTGCATCGTCGATGGCAAGGTACTCGGTACAGAACTAGTGATGATACAGAATGGCATAGACTTTCCCGTGTTAGTTTTCTATTTCCTTTGGTCTCGACTAGCTTTTGAGAATTGCCACATAATCGTGTCAGCTGCCATCTACCACCACCCAAAGTAAGTTTTTTTGAAATTTTCTTAATTTTTTGGTTTCCTAATGTTAGAACGGAAATGTTAAATTTAAAATATTAAATAACAGTAAAACCTCCTCCTAAATGGCAATTTTCTCTGAAAAATTTGAAGCCATTTTTAAAAAATGACGTTTAAACGCTACTAAAAATGCAAACTTTCAAGCTATTTTTCACAAAAAATTAGTGAATTTTCGAAAAACTTCATTTGAAGTTATTTAAAGAACTTACATTCACAAATACAATCGTGTTCACAAAATGATAGTAATGTGCTTATTAAAGGTGTGAAAAATATTTCAATAAAATTACATTTGTGTATTTTTTGCAGAAACAAAAAAATTGAACATTAATTCATATTAAAGAAAACAATTAGCACTATCCGTTCGAAAAGATTGAAGAACAAGTTTGGAGCCATTGATGAGAAAATTGCGTTTGAGCGTTTCTCAAATTGCGAAATATTGAGCAAATTTTCACAGAAAACGATAGAGTTCTCGAGAAAATTAACGTGACATTATTTAAAGCACATCTACTCGTAAATATAATAATATGAACAAATCCCCAAATAATCTAAATATTACCGTGGGAGCCAAGTCAAATTACATTTCTTCAATCTTTGAAACAATAAAAGACTAGGGCAATACGGCAATTGCGTCATTTCATAGAGTACATTTAGCACTATCCCTACCAAAAGTTTAAAGAAAACTTTAATGTATGATATTCCACGCAATATTGCAGGAAAACTACTGTAATTTTCCAAAAAATGTATGACATTAATGATAGAACTCACTTAGGACAACAAATTTTATTTTAAGGAAAAATCTCTAACTTCAATTTCATACTTGGAAGATGCCGAAAAAAATCAAACGTTTGAAATTTTCGAAAATTCAGTGAAAGTAAGTTGCCACCTCGCACCTATGCTAAAACTACTAAAATTTTCAAAAAAATGTATGACCTTAAACAAGGAACTTATTTTTGAGAACATATTTTATTTGAAGGAAAAATTTCTATCATCAATTTTGTAGTTGGAGAAAGACGCCGAAAAAAATTCAAACTTTCAAATTTTCGAAAATTCAGAATTACCCGTGAAAATCGGACCTGTGCCATCTTAATAAATGTATTTTACTCTATCCTTACAAGAAATTTAAAGGAAAAATGTGGAGCAGTTTTTGAGAAAACTTTGAAAATGTCCGGGGTGCTTCATGTAAAGTACCCCCAAATTTTGAAGAAGGTTTTTCAAAATCGCGGCGCCTCCAATTGACGCAGATCGATCGGGGAATATCGATTTTGGAAGAAATCGCTCTCGTGGTTTAGGCGCAACTGTTGTTCACAGACTGACGGATAGAAAGAACAGACAGACGGACAGACAGACAGAAAGACAGACGGACAGACAGACGGACAGATGGACAGACAGACGGACAGACAGACAGACGGACAGACAAACGGACAGACAGACGGACAGACAGATGGACGGACAGAAAGACAGACGGACAGACAGACGGACAGCAGACGGACAGAAGACGGACAGACGGACCGACAGACGAACGAACAAATGGTTTGAAAAAAATCACTTTTTCAGTATCAGGAGACCCCAAATTGTGTATTTCCGTTAAAATCTCGATATCGATTTCTCGCAGCGTTACATAATACATATATCACTCCATATATACCTACGTATACGGGAAAGTAAAAATATATCAATAATGGCTATTTTAGCAATGATTGATAAGAAAATGTCCTCGTTAATGCTAGCGCCCTTTGTCGCGGCATAGAATGCAATTGATGCATTCCAATCTGATATTCCCTGAAATCTAGTACTTTTTCTCCCAAATATTTTAAATAGGTTTTAAATAATTTCTAAAATATTGATTAGTAAACGTATAATAAAAGCTTGGGTGTAAAAAATTAACAAAGAAATATGAAATAATGTTCAAAATCTAGCTTACGTAGCATCCAACTGCCTGTAATCCCCTGTAGTATTCCGTTCACGAAACGCAGGATATTCGCAACGGGCGACTGTTTGACGCCAAATTACTCAAAAAATACTCATATTGTAATGATTTCATGTATGGCATATTCCCCAGAAACAATTGTGAAGGAAATATAAACATTTATTAGACTATGATTAGGCAAACAACGTATACGTGAATCGATAGTAACAAGACAAAAGAACAGCGCACCGCGGAAAGCCATATTTTGACGATTTTGAAAACACATTGGATTTAGTAATTTTGAAATAAAGTCTGACAAAACAGTTAATTAGAAATTAAATAAATAAACATTGTAGTCTTTGTTGAACACGATCGGACGACAGGTTCACCTAAATTTGGAATGTGAAGATTTGGAGAAAAGTTCCCGTGACGTGTCAAATAGAATAACATGAACAGCAAAATTTTTATGAAGAAACCTTAATTAGGCGACGAGAGGCGTTGTAGATCGTCGTTATCTAAATTTAATAAAATTATAGAAAACCCAAAAAACTTATTGCACGCTGAATTTATGATTTGAAGAAATATTACATGTTAATAATATCAAAAAGAAGTGACGAAGCGGTGTATGATTTCGACGGAGAAATTTAGCATTTTCGACATGTTAAGTATCAAAAATATATGTTTTGGCAATAAAACTCTAACATTGAGCAAAAGCGCTAATAAATAAACGCATAGTCATGTTAGAATGAATCATAATTTGACATTTAGAAAAATTTGTAAAACAACAATGAAAATACAAGAATGAAATTCGCCGGCATTTTGCTATCACGAGGTGACGTGGTGAATCGCCGTGATTTTCCGAACACTTCCGAGTCAGAGCTTGCGACGGTAACGTCGAATCCACGTTTAATGATTTTGAGATTTTGGAAATTGGACTTAAAATATTTTTTATTAAGCGGTGCAGTGCAGATGGAGGAATGAATGTATAGTGAAAACAGTTACTGACGCGGTGAATAGTCAAAGAAAGAAGAAGTTTATTTTGATTAGTGCTTCGAAGACGTGATCGGGCAGTTATAAACTTTGTGGAGGACATGTTTCTATGAAGGAAGTCGGCGGACGCGCAATTGGTGCGTGCTGACACATCGGCGCGTGCAACTGGGCACGCGAATTGGCGATCGAGTTGGCAACGACGCCGTCTCAGCAGAACACAACAAAGGGAAGTGTCCGCAGTTGTTTGCGTAATAGACAAGCTAAATATTTTTTTATACAGATCGAGAATACTTAGGCAAATTAATACAAACTTTGACAAGTCCAGTGAAAGGAATACTGAAAAGCTTTAAGGAACAATGCATGCAAATTATTGCTGAACAAAGTGGTGTAAAATTTTAATAAAAGTTACATTTCATTTTTATTCTCAGAATTTTAATTACGTACGTACGAGGGAAATTTAAATAACATTTTGGCAAAGGAATTCCTGAATAAATAAAATAGAAACAGCTGATTATTACTATTTACATTTGAATGTTATTGTATTTCATGTGTTGTCGGCGTTGCCAAGCATAAGTGTGTTTATGTAATGTTACATTGTTGCATCGTGATTAAGTAAGGGCTACAGAGAACGATAGAATTTCATGTTTGAATGAAAATAAACAAAAAGAGAAAGAAGTTTGAAAGTTCTCTCTTTTATTAAAAAAGATGTGTTATTATTTTTAATTAATAGACAACCTGTGCATGCTGCAGTATCAGACGTAGTTTACAGGTATTTCCCGTACGGGGCCAGCCACGACCTACGACCGACGAAATAATATCTGTAACCTCGTAACAGAATAAATCGTAGTGATTTGACAGAAAATAAAGTTTGTGTTGTGGTGGCACCATAACACGGGGCTAATCGGTAAGATAAATCGAGTAAATATTATATATAAATACAGGTGTTATAGTAGTGGTCACGGTCGTACCGTGCCGTATCGCATAACCGCTACACACATATTATTAAATCGGTTACAATATGATAAAATTACTCATATGCCCTTGTTTAAAGATCTGTTTTATATGAACACATTTCATTTAAAAAATGCATCTTCACAATTGTAGTTGTAGGCCTTTTTTTATTTTCTAAAAATCAGGCAATTTAACGAACATGAGACCTGGTCCATTCTCTTAAGCGTTCTTTATGCTATCTAAAGTCCCAATTTAATAAAAAAATTTGTGCCGTTAAGAAAAACGATTTTAAGAAAATAAAAAGTCCCTGTTTGACACAGAATTTTACTCATATTTTCGAAAAATTGAACGTGACATTATTTGATGATCTGTTTTTGATGAACACATTTGAAGAAAACTCAGATTTTTAGAAGAATTCTACATTACTTTATTCTTTATGAAAATTCAACATCTATCTTTAAGAAGTAGATTTCCTTAAGAGAAAAAAAACTTCATCTTCTACTACTACTTCTTAATAGGCCGTAGGTTTGTTCCATTCCTTGGATTTAAAAAACTTTCGTGCTATTAAAGAAAAAACTCTATCTTATAATTATCGTTGCGAGAAGACGAAAAATCTTTCGCCATTTTCGAAAAATCAGAGTTTTCAACGAACGGGAGACCAGCACCATTCTATTAAACGTCCTTCACACTATCCAACAACAAAATTTAATAAAAAACGATGAAGTTTTTTTTTAATTTTGAAAATGACGCAGGGGTTTCCTGTTAATTAAAATATCTATTTCAAATTCAACGGGCCACGATCGATCATCCGTATCCAATACCAATTTTGGGGAAAATCGGCTGAACGGTTTAGCCGTTAGCATTGTTCACAGACAGAAGAACCGATGGACGAACAGACACACATTTTCCTCTAAGTCGATTTTTCGTATCAAGGACCTACAACACATGAATTGTGGTTACAACACGCTTTAGACGATTTTTTTTTAATTTAGCAACTGGATTTATCCACTTTTTCGTTTCCAGGACCCGGCAATAAGACTTTCTCTGCCGGAAATTCCCCGTTTTTTCGTGCAGCATTACAGAATTTTCTTTCTTCTGAGTAAGCGGTATCGAGAAAGTAAAAATTGCTTTTATTTCACGCAAAATGACGTGAAAAAATACTCATAATTTTGAAAAATTTCTAATGATGTTTCAAAATCTATCTTTAAGGGACAGATTTCATTACGGAAAAAAGCTATCTTTAATATTTTAGTTGAAGGAAGACGCCGAAAAAAATCGAATTTTCGCAATTTTCGACAAATCAGCGTTTTCAACATGAGATCTGTACTATTCTCTTAAACGAAATCCACACTATTCAATGACGAATTTTAATAAAAAAACATTGGAGCCATTTTTAAAATTTTGAAAATGTTCCAGAGACAATATGTAAAGACTCCGCAAAATTAAAATTTCGGTTTCAAATTCATGGGGCCGCGACTTCATCAGATCAATATGGGTATATCAATTTTGAAGAAAATCGACTGATCGGTTTATGCGGTAGCGTTGTTCACAGACAGACGAACAGACGTATTGCCGTCATTCGATATTACGGTATGAAGAACGCGCAAAACGGGGATTCCACGTGTCAAGGTCGGACAAAACGTGGTACACCACGTGTCAGAGGATTTTGTTTCTGAATTTAGCATTTGGATTTCGGTCGAGTCCGAGCAGCCGTGCTGTGCACATCGGGCGTCTCTTATCTACAGTGGTTTTTCGGCGGCGCGATCTGACGGCGATAAGTGCCAAGTTCAAGTCCGCTGTAATAGCTTAGTCTGTGGTGCGCTGTCGTGCTATAAGGGCCGTCGCGCCCGTGTTATCTCGGTTTTCAACCAGTGAAAGTGTTTAACTCTACCGGTCGCCCCGTTGTGATCGGATTGTGCCCCGCGGGGCAACCGCCCCAAGCGGCGGAACACAGTTATAAGTGTTTCTTTTTTAAGAGTAGTGTTTATTCAGTCTTTTGTCCCGATGTCGTGCAGGAGTGCTCAGTGATCAATGGAAAGTAATACCGACCCCGCTACGGGGTCTATCATATCGCAATAATTAAATGTGGTGAACAACCAGAATTCCGAAACACCACCAACGGGTTTAAACAGTTCAACTAATTACCAAGAATCCCAGCCGCCGACGTTAGAGGCAAAAATGTTCGCGATGGAACAAGAAATAGTGTTCCTACGACAACAATTGCAACTCCAACTTCAAATTCAACAAGACCTTCAACGTTCCCAACTTCCAAGTACATCCATGGAAGCATCAAACATTGCCAATGAGAGTGCTAAAGACTGTGCTCCCCCAATAAACGAGTGGCCCAATTCCAAAAGGAAACAGCCATCCACATATGAAGAAGACTCCTGTAATGAAGTAGGTCAAACTTATAGTATTAATACTTCCAATAGATTTGAATCCTTACCTGAAATTGGTGATGAGGATGGTGATACTCAAACAGTAAGTATTAAAATCTCTCCAATGAATATTTCCAATAACCAAGACATTCTTAAAAATTTTAATAACTTTATACTAGATGTTAAACAGGTAGCCAAGAAAGATTTCAGCACTAAAGTGAAAAATGACCACATTTCGATATTCTTCAACAGTATTGATGATTTCAGAAATTACAGGAAATACTGTGATTTCAAAAGGATCCAATACTTTACGTACAGAGATCCTTCCAAAAAAATGTTTTTCTGCTATGATCTATGACGTTCCTTTATCTTACTCAAATGATGAAATTAAAAGCGAACTTTCAAAAACATATACAATAAATTCTGTCTACAGACTACATGGTAAAAAAGAGAAGAACTCGAAATGTGTGCCATTGAGTTACCTGATACTGAACTCAACAGAGAAATTTTTAAGTTGGATAGATTGTTTAACAGCATTGTTAAAATTAAACCAAGAAACAAATTAAATCACCTCATTCAGTGTAAAAATTGTCAACAGTTAAATCATACTCAAGCCAATTGTACTCAGGAACCCAGATGTGTTAGGTGTATTGAGAAACACCATTATACCAAATGTAACACAAAAGTAATGTAAACCAAAATGTAATGTAAAGCAAAATGTAATGTAAACCAAAAGGCTCACAGCCTCAGTGTGTCAACTGTCGCCAAGGTCATGCCGCAAATTATAGAGGATGTTCTTATTTTAAAACTAAAGTTACTACTAATAAAAATAGAACATCTAATAATTTTAATCAAAATTTCAACCCAACAGCCCCCCTCTTACTAATAGTCACATTTTCAATCAGCTCCTATAAACAATGGCCTTGCTCAACCCCCTCCAATTGCAAGAGATACAAGAAATTTCCCTGGGCTACCCACTCCATCCAGGGAATCACAAAATGTTTTGAGAAATAATTTTTCATCTCGCCCATTTAACACTTTCCATTCAAACCCTCTCATTACAAACATCATTATTCAGATAGTTAATTCAATAATTCACCAAATTCAGCAAATGCTGCAAAATATGTTACCTCGAATTCTAACTAATGGATAATAAACCAAAAACAATAATTTTAAATTGGAATGCCAACGGTTTATTAAGACAAATTAATGAATTCAAACATTTCCTTCATGACAGAAAAATTGACATAGCATGTGTAACAGAAACGCATCTTAATATTAACAATAAACTAAATATTCCTGGTTATAGTACTTACAGAGAAGACAGACCCTCAATCCAAGCAAGTGGAGTAGCAGTAATAATGAAAAGGAAAATAAATAATTCTCATATCTTAATTCCCTCATCAAAAGACTTAGAAATGGGAGCAGTTAAAGCCAAACTCTCTATTGGAGATATCATAATAATCTCAGCATATAAACCCCCAATAAACAACTACCAATAAACATTTTAAAACACATATTTAATACAAACGACAAAATACTTTTGATTGGTGATTTAAATGATAAGAATATAGCATGGGGAAGTCGAACCTCTTCTCCCCAAGAAAAATACTGTTTAATTCAATCAGCAGTAATAACTGGAATATTGAAGCCCCACGTCAACCCACTTATTACCCATATAAAGAGGCAATCGATCCCGACATACTGGATATTGTAATATCTAAAAACATAAACCTACCAATTAATCAACTCACAGTACCAGCGTTGAGTTCTGATCATGACCCAGTTGTAATTAGTTTCGATAAAACTCTCCCGGAATTTAAATTTTCAAATCCACTCATAACTGGTAAAATAAATTGGATCAAATTCCAATCTAATATCCTAAACTCAAATGAATATCCTCACAATCTCCAAACAACAACTGACATAGACCTAGCTATTACTAATCTTCAAAATAACATAATTAATGCTATTCACTCATCGATTAATAAACCAATTATACGCAAAAAATACGTGTTGCCCGTCCTGCCAAAATATATCCTAGAACTAATTACTCGAAAACATCGAGTTCACAGACAATGGCAAATATCACGTAACCCTTCAGTTAAGCGCACACTCAATATGCTGACGCGTCAGGTTAAACATAAACTAGAAGACTCAAATATTCACAATTAAAAAAATTTACTTCACAATTGCAACCAAACTGCTTCACTCTGGTCAGCTATAAAAGTAATAACCAAAGATATAAAACATTTTACTTGTAAACCTTTAAAATCTAACAATATTATAGCTACTTCAGATACAGAAAAAGCCGAACTATGAGGGAAACATTTTGAGAAGTCATTTACACCCAATTCTTCCTTAAAGGATAATTTTCCCAAAATATAACTCAAGAATTAGCAAACCCCTCTACACAGTGCCAGAACGAATAAAATTCATTCCTCCTCCTGAAATAATCTTTTTAATTTCAAAACTGAAAAACAAAAAATCCCCAGGTATTGATCAAATCCCTAATTTCGTTATTAAAATACTTCCAAAACCAATAGTTTGCTCTTTGACAGCCATCTATAATGCCTGCCTACGATTAAACTACTTTCCCACCGAATGGAAAACTGCCTTAATTCTGCCTATTCCTAAACGTAAAAAAGACCATTCAAAACCGGAAAATTCTAGACCCATTAGTCTACTACCATCACTTTCAAAAATATTCGAGAAAGCTATCTTAACTAGAATAAAGAAATTCATGAGTGATAACAATATTCTTCCCACGGCTCAAATGGGATTCCGTAACAATCACTCCATAACCCACCAACTTCTAAGACTTACTGATTACATAGCCACCAATTTTCAAAAATTCAAACATACCTTAGGTCTATTTGTAGACATAGAACAAGTTTTCGATAGAGTTTGGCATGATGGACTACTATTTAAAATGCGAAAGTTTGGATTCCCCTCCTATTTGCAAGGATTAATTAAGAGCTTCCTTCTTAGTCGTAAATTTAAAGTGCAAATCAACATGGAACAATCATCAGGTCATTGCATATTGGCAGGCGTCCCTCAAGGTTCCCCTCTAGCTCCTACGCTATTTAACATATTCATTTCAGATATGCCTAACCTATTAATTCGGAATTATCCTTATTTGCAGAAGACACTTGTATATTCACGGCCCATAAAGACGTATTAATAGCACGAGACAACCTTCAAGAGGATCTACATATCTTAACAAACTGGTTCAACAAATGGAAAATAAAAATTAATGCATCCAAACGTCATTATGAATTTTTTTTAATTTTTTATTAATATCATTAAGACATGTTTCATATCATAAGACATTTCATCATATTAATATCATAAGACATTTATATGAGCTTATATTATAATTGAATACACTATGGAGGGAAACAATAAATAATTACAAACCATAGTTGAAGTTTCTCTTATATTTCGTCACTCGCGCGGTCATTCGTAGCACGAGAAATCGCGCATGGACTACGTCCAATTCTCTCATTATTTAGTTTTCTACATCTAATATTTACGTTTTTGTACATTAACGAAGATAAACGCATTAACAGAACATTTTAAATATTAAATTCTCTCATATTACAGAAAAATATCATTATGGTCAAGAATGCAAGAACACTGTTTTATACGCTAGTACTCGCATGTTGGATTCTGTCACACAGGCACAATGATTTTACTTCAGGGTCTGGCGACGCAGTTCAAAACAGAGATAAAACGTTGATTGACAGTTTATTGAATTTTCAGACACCATTAGAGGAATAGAAGCATTGTTTTTATTCGCGGAAGGCTAACATTCCTTTTTTTATTAGAAAAGAAACTTCTGTTTGACTCTATCCAACGGCGTGAGTGACGGAGTGGTAGTTTGTGATGACGCGCTCCATTATTTTGCATAATAGGGATGTTAAGCTAACTGGATGATAATTTTTGACTGTGGATCTACCTCTCCCTTTAAAGACTGGCACAACAATTGCTCGTTTCCAATCGTATGGTGTTGTATATCTGAAGGAAAATGCGGCCTCACAGGCAACAACAGTTTATTTCAACCTTTAAACATACAGTTTTGTAAACCCGACGGCTCGTGGCCGTTTACACAAGTCGGAACCGACGGCTCGGTGCGGTGCCGCCGACGGCGGCTTCCACGAGGCGTCAGTGCGCTCCCCGTGCGGCGCGGTAAGGCCACCACCGTGCCCGAAACTCAGGGGCGCCGGCGTTATCGGCGTAGCCGGGGACACGGCTGCCTGGCCTCAGCGAGTTGTGCCGGTACGGCGTACGACCAGCAATGCGGCCGCGATCTAACGCGTGCCCTTAACGACACGCTGCTAAGGCGGCGGGGCCCAGGGGCGAGCCTGCCAAGTATACTCCGCAGGAATACTAGCGGGGCCCAGCCACAATCCCAAAGGAAGTCCGGGGCAAAGCCGGTCCTAAAGCAAGAGAACAAATACAGCGTTAAACACACGTCTAAAAAAGCTGCGCTAGCTCGTTGCTCTCCGCTGCCTGACTGCCGCAGCGGTCTCGGTGCTCCCCCTCCCCCAGGTCGCTGCAGTATACCTCCGCCGGCCAGCGACCCGGAACTATTTTTCGGGGTGGCGAAGCTATGGTGCGCGCTGCATAGCGCGCCCCGTTCAACTCTCGCCGCGGATATACAGCATCCCTCCCCTCTTAAGAAGAAACATATGGCGCTGCGCGCTTATGTTTCTTTTTCATTTTCCCCAGACGCCGCGACTCCCAGACGGGTGGCGACGGCTCCTTTTTGTCTTCTGGCGGGGGCAACATTTCGGCCTCTTCTAGCTCGGCCTCGGCGGGCAACATTTCGATGTCCGGCAGATTGCTGTCCAGGTTTCCGTTCGTCGTGTTTTCCGCCATTGGAATATCGTCCTCATGGAGACGTGGCGATATCAACTGGTCTAAGATTGACATCGGTCGCCCTTCGGATGCGATATCGTCCACCTCTGGTAGCAGCGGCAGCTCCAAGTCAATGGGGGCAGGCTGCTCCCTGGTGGCTGGTGCTGGCATGCTTTCCACACTCCGCCCGTCTTGTGGACCTGTAACATGAGTTCCGTGGTTCATTTCACTACCTGTTGTGTTCCATCTCCTTGTTATTTGGTTCTGGTGCCTGGTGCATCGCCCACGCTCCGTTTCCACTATATACATTCTCGCGCCTTTCTGTTTAACAATGACTGCCGGAACCCATGTCTTCTTTTGACCAAAAACCCTTACATAGACTTTTTCCTTCACCTCGAACTTAGTTTGGTGTTTGTAAGAGGCTCTATACTGTTCCGGTTTGAATAGTTGTAACAGCGTTCTAGGCTGCCTACCGTGCAACCTCTCCGCAGGACTTTTCCCATTAATTGGAGTTGTTCTATATGTACTAAGAAACAACTCTAATGCGCAGTCTTTACTGGACTCCGCCAGTAAAATCTTTCTTAACTTTTCTTTAAAAGTTCTAACCAGCCTCTCTGCTTCTCCATTACTTAGTGGATGGAATGGAGCCGACGTCAGGTGGATGATGCCATTTCGCTCACAGAATGTTTTAAACACAGTAGACGTGAACTGCGTTCCATTATCCGTCACAATAGTTCGCGGAAGGCCTTCTATTCCGAAAATCTCTATTAATTTCCGCACCGTTACTTCGGCCGTGGTTGAGCTTACTCTCGTGATGTAAGGATAATGGGAGAACGCGTCTGTGACTACCATCCACATGCTTCCCTGAAAAGGGCCCGCGAAATCCGCATGGATTCTGTCCCAAGGCTCCGTTACTTTCGGCCATGGAGAAAACTCTTTAGGGGGAGCGGCCTGGTACTGCGCGCACAACTGACAATTGTGGACCATATCCGCAATGTCCTTGTCTATATTCAGCCAATAGCAATAACGGCGCGCCAATTGCTTCATGCGCACTATGCCCCAGTGCCCTCTATGCAATAGTTTCAATACTTGTGCCTTCAACTTTTGCGGAAATACCACTCTACAGTCCTCGTTTTCTGTTGCCAGCAATATCACGCCCTGATTAATTGATAGGGACTCCTTTTTATCAAAATAAGGGAGCAACCACTTATCTTTGATGCTTTTTCTGCTCGTTGGCCATCCTACCTGAATGAACTCCTTCACTTTCCTCAGGATGTTGTCCCTCCTTGTTTCCTTGGCAATCTTCCAGGCATCCAAGGGAAACTGCTGAACTGCCGTACCTGCCACCTGGTCGAACTGGAACACCATCTCTTGCTGGTTGTCGAAGTTCTCATCCGGGCCGATCGGCAGCCTCGACAGCGCATCCGCGTTTGCGTGCAGATTTGTCCTTCTGAAATGAATAGCATAATTGTAATTTGACAACAGTAATGCCCAACGCTGCAATCTCTGTGCTGTACGCTGTGGAATTGAACTGTCGGGGTTGAAAATGGCTAGTAATGGCTTATGGTCTGTTATGAGATGGAACTTCCTTCCATACAGGTACTGATGAAATTTGTTTACAGCGTACACCAAGGACAAGGCTTCTCTTTCAACTTGCGGATAATTTTTCTGCGCATTGGTCAAGGTCTTAGAAGCGTACGCGATCGGTGTCTCCGTGCCATCCTCATTCTTGTGTGAGAGCACTGCCCCGATGCCATATTCTGAGGCGTCTGCTGCAACAATCAATTGTTTGTCCGGGTGGAAGTGGGCTAAGCAAGGTTTCTTCAATAACTGCTCTTTCAACTTCCTGTATGCTTCACTACATTTGTCCGTCCAGATAAACTTCTGACCTTTTTTCCGTAGTTCATTCAGTGGTGCCGAGATATGAGCCGCATTCTTGATAAATTTCACATAGTAATTTATCTTGCCCATGAAAGATTGCAATTGTTTCAAGTCTTTCGGTTCCGGTAACGACTTTATTGCTTAGATGTGTATCCGTAGGTGTAATTCCTGTTACGTGTATCGTCTGCAAAATGTGATTTGGCAGTATAAAAAAGAAAAGTAGCATATGGAGGAATCTCTGATAGCTTTATATTTATATATTTGGAGGACCAGCAGACTGTAAATTAAATGATACACATAACACATAAAATTAATTGAGCTGTACGGTATTGCATAGATGGATGGAAAATGATAGGGCAAAAAAGAACAACATTAGCTGTAATAAAAAATAACAAATATTTAATTACTAAAAAATTTGAGTTAAAAGGTTAGTAAACAAACAAAAAAATATTAAAAAACAGTAAGATAAAAAATTGATGTGAAAAAAGTAATGAAAAAGAAATGAACAAAAGTAATTGAAAAACAGTAATCTTGAAGTCAGAAGTTGACAAAAAATTAAAGTCCTTTCTTGCGTTAAATTTAAATAGATTAAAAGAGTGCACTCAAGTAGATTTCTGATGCATCAGAAAGAAGTTTGAAATAAGTAATCACTTATCTGTTGGAGCTCTGGTGGGTGTTTCTTGCAGCAGATGTCGGTCGAGAGATGTTGCAGCAGCAGGAGATTGTTGACGGGGATGGCGCAGAGTTGCGACCCCAAATTAAAATGTTGTGCAGAGCAGCGTCTTCTAGCAGATTGCAGTAGGCAACTAGGCGTTGCACCGCATATTATAAGTAAATGCTAGAGAGCCGCTTCTTGCAACAGATTGCGGTAGGCAAAACAGATTTTGCACCGCATACGAAAATACGTCTGACCTCTGCGGAGGTCGCCACAAGAGTCCTTGATCTCGTCGGATGAAAAGTTTTTGAAGACTGGTCGGTCGAAATGTTGTCCTTTCGTGACACACAGGGGCGCTAGTGTCAATTTGCGTGTGTGTCTGAGGGCTAGCGCTGTTGGGGAGATGGCGAAGCTTGTGCACGCACTCAGCGCGCACGCATGCCCTTGGAGCCGGAGGGGCTCGGACAGGAAGTTGCCAAAAAAAAATGCGCCTGGAATAACACCCTCCGGCACGTTCGCAGTCGCCACCCCCACGGGGGCGGGACGCGCGGAGGGTGGTCCAGCAGGGGTGCAGGGGTCCAGCAGGGCGCGGCGAGACCTGCATTCCTCCGAACGACGCCACTCTGACCGATTTCACTCACATACAGTTTTCAACACACTACACTGGTTGTTCAAATAATTGAGTATAAAGAATTGTGCTGCAAGAGTCCCCTGGGTGCAAGGAAATAAAAAATTCAATAAATAGTTTTAAATTGGGACGTAACAATTCCCTTCCAATTCATTACATGTCCTAAATATGTAATTTCTGACTTGAAAAACTCGCACTTGTTTAACTTGCACTTTAACCCATTTTGTTGCAGAGTGCAAAAAAGCGTTTGCAAGTTTTGCAGATGCTCCTCATTAGTCTTACCCGAAACTATTATGTCATCCAGGTAATTCACACACATGGGGATCTTGGTCGTCAACTGTTCCAGATATCTTTGAAAAATTGCTGGGGCCGACGCTACGCCAAATGGTAGCCGCAGATATTGGTATAATCCAAACGGTGTATTAATCACCATCATTTGCCTCGTTACTTCATCTAACGGGAGCTGTAAATATGCTTCTGACAAATCAATTTTTGAGAAAAATTTTCCCCCAGCTAGCTTCGAAAAAAGTTCCTCCGGCTTCGGGATTGGATACGTATCAATAATTGATTGTGCGTTGATGGTATTCTTAAATCACCGCACAGCCTCAGTTTACCGTCCGATTTTTTAATTATTACTACTGGCGTCGCCCAACTACTATTGTTAATTGGTTGGATCACTTTTTGTTTCTGCAGCCTATCTAGTTCCTCTTTCACCTTACTTTTGATAGCGAATGGGACTGGTCTCGCCTTCAAAAACCTTGGCCTTGCATCTTGTTTCAAAGTCACATGAGCTTCCATGTCCCGCGCGCAACCTAATTTTCCTTCAAATAGATCTTTAAACTTGTTGCACACCTGCTCTAAATCTTGAAAGGGGATGGTATCCGATATGATGTTTACTTCATCCTGTAGTGTGAACCCATAACTACTAAACGAGTCCATTCCGAAAATGTTCGTTGCATCTTGACTCGACACTACCAAGAATGTTAGCGATCTCCTTACCCCCTTATAACTTGTTTGCAGAACTGTTTTCCCTAACACGGGAATTTCCTGATTGCCATATCCTACGAGCGTTGTGGTGCAATTTTCCAACCTCGGGCTCCCTAGCAAGGCATAAGTTTTCGCATTAATTAATGTTGACGTTGCTCCCGTGTCGACTAGGAAATCTACCATTACATCTTGAATTGCTAACTTTATTATAATACGTTTCTTATAGACTTCCAAATTGTTTATTTTTTCCCCAATCCACTTTACCGTATTATCTTCCTTCATTCTCTTTCTATCTTTCACTTTACTATCACTGTTCCCACAAACTGCTTTTACGTGCCCGGTTTTCCCACAGTTGTAACAAACTGCCTTCTTAAACCTGCATTCAGTTCTTGAATGTGAAACGTAACACCCCCTGCATGATTTCAGTCTGCTTTCCGGGTTGATATTTTTGTTCGATTTTTCTTCCTCAGGAGGTGACCTCGCCTTTTCAGATCTAATCTCCGCCAGTTCCGCGTACCTACCAAACTCTACGTCCGTGAAATACGTCATTTCATGGCTTAGCACGATGGCGATAACTTCGTCCAACTTTGGATTCTGTAATTTTAACGTTTCCATCCTCACTTGCCTCTCCGAAGCGTGCTGGATGATTATGTCTCTAATCATAGAATCCGCGTACGAATGCCCGCAACCTTCTTTCTCGCAAACAAATTTGCAATTCTTCGTAAGACCCCTTAACTCCGTAATCCATTGTATGTACGATTGCTCGGGCTTTTTATTCGTTCTGAAAAATTTGAACCTTGCTGCCGTGATATTTACTTTACTCTCAAAAAACTCAGCAACCTTCTTTTTCAGATCATTAAACGTCAGGTCAGCGGGGTTCGCCTCAGGGACTAGTTTCTTGATTAGATTATATATTTCGGGGCCTACCCAGGACAAGAACAAAGCACGTCGCTGTCCGTCGGCTGTTACCTTGTGAGACTCGAAATGTTGTTCTAACCTTTCCATATAACTCTCACAATCTTCTTTCGATGGGTCGAATTCTCGAAAAGCTGGTGGTGGTGTCTGTCTATACTCCATCAGCTGCTGGATTATTCCATTTTGCTGCCGGATTTGTTCCTGTAATTGTTTCTGCTGCTCCAGGAACTGTTGCTGTAACAATTGCACAACACTTTCAAAAGATCCGGTAGCCATTACGTCTGCAGTTACTACTCTGCACACGGAGTTCTAAAGTACCTCGTCGCCAATTACTGTTGTATATCTGAAGGAAAATGCGGCCTCACAGGCAACAACAGTTTATTTCAACCTTTAAACATACAGTTTTGTAAACCCGACGGCTCGTGGCCGTTTACACAAGTCGGAACCGACGGCTCTGTGCGGTGCCGCCGACGGCGGCTTCCACGAGGCGTCGTTGCGCTCCCCGTGCGGCGCGGTAAGGCCACCACCGTGCCCGAAACTCAGGGGCGCCGGCGTTATCGGCGTAGCCGGGGACACGGCTGCGTGGCCTCAGCGAGTTGTGCCGGTACGGCGTACGACCAGCAATGCGGCCGCGATCTAACGCGTGCCCTTAACGACACGCTGCTAAGGCGGCGGGGCCCAGGGGCGAGCCTGCCAAGTATACTCCGCAGGAATACTAGCGGGGCCCAGCCACAATCCCAAAGGAAGTCCGGGGCAAAGCCGGTCCTAAAGCAAGAGAACAAATAAAGCGTTAAACACACGTCTAAAAAAACTGCGCTAGCTCGTTGCTCTCCGCTGCCTGACTGCCGCAGCGGTCTCGGTGCTCCCCCTCCCCCAGGTCGCTGCGGTATACCTCCGCCGGCCAGCGACCCGGAACTATTTTTCGGGGTGGCGAAGCTATGGTGCGCGCTGCTTAGCGCGCCCCGTTCAACTCTCGCCGCGGATATACAGCATATGGGATGCTTTGATTGTTGATGTGCAAGATGCTGAATAATGGCTTCACCCCCTAATTTAAGGATTTCCTCGGGGACCCTAGATTTATTTTTTCTAGATTTTGATATTTTTCGTACTGTTTTAATTTCTACAATAAATTGAGAGACATCGCCAGTTGATTCGATAGTGATTTCTTCATTCGTATTTTTTACTGGAGAGAAGGCGGATGCAAAGTAAGCATTGAATTATTTCGATTTTTCTTCATCGCTAAATACTAATGATTTACTGTTTCTTCCTACGGTCGGAATTGCAGAGTAATTTCTTTTCCTGCGTAACCATATAAACTCATTACCAAATTTAGCTTTAGATCCTAAAGTTTTTTCCAAGAATTCTGCCTGGGCACGTCTCTTCTGCGATAATTCTTTCAACAAAGTGTGGTATTGTGAGAGAGACCCACATAATTTGCGATCGCAGAACGTTTTCTAGCACGTTTCTTTAGTCGACGTATTTTAGTGTTGTAAAAGGGAGGATCTGTGTTTTTATTGATATGTTTACACGGTACATATCTATACATACTGACTTTTGTAATCCGTTTTAATCTATCCCAAATGTCGTTTATATTATTAGGTAGGTATATACGAGGGGTTCGGGGCTCTGTAAATGAAACTTTGGAAACCACAATGAAAATGCCAGTCCACTTCCCTCAAACCTAATATAATTTAAAAAACTTGTACAAATTGAATTGAAAGGCAATTACGCGAATTGACACCTGTAATCCCCCAAATATTCTGAATAACGCCATAAATTCTGACCCCAATGACATCTCCCTGAAATAATGATTATAAGCAGGGGACGTAGAGAAAAATACCAACAACTTATGCAGTCATCCTCAAAAAGTAAACTTTGCATGAAAATTGTGACATATATTACATTTCAATCCATTGCAAACTCAATTCAACACGTTACCAGTAAAACGCGCCATTTTCATTTTCATTTCCATTTTCATTTTCAAATCTTTTCAAATAAGTCCCTCAAAAATACATCCGGATTTAAATACATTCAGTAGATTATGAATTTCATTCCATTATGGGCAAACAAAAAATGTTTAATCTAATAAAATATTACCTCGTTAGGACATTGAGCATCGCCCTCAAAAAGTAAACTGGACATTAATACCTTCAAAACTAAAATATCTTCTCCCAAAAAACCATAGCCAAAGGACATTAACTGCCAGTAGTCACACATTGCGTTGCACACTAAACAATGCGTACCAATGCTTGGTGGCTATTTGTCTATAAGTTCCAACTCTTCCAACTCTTCCAACTCTTTCTATTAGCAAAAAAACTAATATAATTTTTTACAGAGGTAGTTAATTCAACTAACTGCACACACGCTTGCAAAGTGGGCCACGATAGTTCCTCCAACTGTGATAAATTACTCACAAGTTACCTGGCGTCGCATGTACCTCCATGTCTCTTCGGCCTCAAATCACACCATAAAGACTCGCCGGCCACCTCGTTCCCCATCATACACTCCACTAACCATATCGAACCAGGCTCATGTTTATTCTCAGGCCTCTGTCGGCCGCGTCAGTGCGGCACTCTTCTAGTATGTGGCGTTGTCCACGTTTCGGCGGCCGTCACGAGGGCTTTTGAATTACCTTGTGCACATCGCATGAACATTACAATGTGATTGATCGCAATGCACCGCTTACAACAATTTTGGCCATTGGAAACGTCTCTTTCGCTTTCTTCACTAGGTCGTACATATCTCCCATTATAGTCTGCTGAACGTCGCTTAAGACGTTTGTCCCCACATGCACCATCACGACTTCAAATTTTGTTTTCACATTCTTCCACTTGACGTAACATTTCTTCTGTTTGAATTCCCGGAAAACACTGAACAGTTGCTTGTTCGTCTTCTCTCCCAACATACCTTTCAATCGAATCATCTACGATTAGCAAATATTTGTTGTCCACCTCCTTCTCAATCATTCCGTTAAGCAGAAGAAGAATGGCAAATTTGAACGCGAAAAAATAAACAAAAACGCCGAATTCATTTATTTGTTCCATTTTATAAACTATTTTTATATTATATTTTTTTTCGCACTTACTAAAGTAAGAAAAGAAAGTATTCTCCCCGGAAAAGGGCGAATTTTTTTCTTTAATTTTCATCACTTAAGTAAAGAGTGTTGCTACATAATGACAAAGAATTTCCCGCATTAGTTTTCTATTTCCTTTTCCCCCGGCTAGCTATTCGGACTTGACACATATTCTTGTCAGCTACTATCCATCGCCGCCCAAAGTACATTTTTTTGATATTTTATTAAGTTTTCGTTTTCCTAATAATAGAACGGAAATATTATTTTAAGAATATAAAAGAACAATAAAACCTCGTCGTAAATGGCAATTTTCTTTGAAATATTTGGAGCCGTTTCTAAGAAAATGGCTTTTAAGCTTTTCGAAATTTGAAGCTCTTTTTCACAGAAAATATTCGAGTTTTCAAAAACTTCATCTGAAGTCATTTGAAGAACTTACACTCACAAATACAATAGTGTTGACAAATTGCTGGAAATGTGCATATTAAAGGCGTGAGAAATCTTTCAAAAAATTACATTTGTGAATTTTTGCAAAAACAAAAAATTATCCCAAAATGAATATGCATATTAAAGAGTGCAATTGCATTATCCGTTCGAAAAGTTGGAATAAAAAATTTGGAGCCATTGTCGAGAAAATGGCCTTTGACCGTTTCTCAAAATGAGGAATTTTGAGCTAGTTTTCACAGAAAACGGTTGAGGTCTGGAGAAATTTTATATGACATTATTTAAAGCGCATATTCTCATAAACTAATGACAACGAATTGCTGCTAATGTAAACATTAACGACATGAGAGACAAGACAAAATAATACATTTTTGTTACTTTTGAAAAAAGAAAAGGAATAGAGTAATATGACGTTTATGTCATCTCATAGAGTACATTAGGGACTATCCTTAGTTTAAAGATAAATTTGGATCCATTTTTGAGGAAATTTTGGATATGTCCAGGGAGCTTCATATGAAGTACCCCCAAATTTTAAAGAATGTTTTCCAAACTTTCAAAGATTTGACTCGAGTCAGATGGACAGGGGATTCTTCAATTTGGAAAAAATCCTAAGCATGGTTTAGGAGCTATCGGTGTTCACAGGCGGACAGACGGAGGGACAGATAGACGTTTTGTTGTCAATTGGTTTTTGGCATCAAGGATCCATATAATAAGGACTCTAGCTACATCACGTGTTAGGGGATTTTTGTCTTAATTTAGCAACTAGTTTCTTCCACTTTTTCGTAATCAGAGCCCGGCAATTAATTTTTTCTTCTGAAAATCCACCGTTTTTTTCGCGCAGCATTACTTATCTTTCCCTATACTACGACTATTACTACGTATATACGTTTGTATACGGGAAAGTAAAAAGGGACGGTAAAAATATGGTGCTGGTCCCATCATCGGCTAATTTTCGATTGTTTGTTTTTCGAAAATTGCAAAAAAAATCCAAACTACAAAACTTAGATAGAGATTTTTGCCTCAGACAAAGCCTGTTGTAAAAAACTAGCTCCTTAAAAAAGATTATGCATAATTTTTTTGTGAAATTTAGTACTTTTCGCGTAACTCCGTTTGAAGTTAATGAAATGTAAATGGACGTCCCGTCGTACATCACCATAACATTGTCAAATTGCGAGAAAGAATATGCAGTTGTAGCGCCACTAGTTTTCATTATCTTCTCCTCAGAAGTTGTCGATATTGTTGCGCTTCTGTTTACAAATTGATTTTATAATTTCGTTGATAGCTACACATGGTATTTTAAAGGACTGTCACATTCCCTTCCTGCTCTTTGCAGCGTCATCAGAAGACATCGTTCTTTCCTTTTGTCAAGGATTAAACGCATATTTCTTGACGTGACTAGCAGGGTTTTTTTTTTGCATTTTCTTATATAATTTCTTCATTGTACTGTGTTTTCAGGTTCTCCCTACTTACCAGTATACGTTGTAGAGCACATGAGAGATTGGAGGTGTCTAGGCACACGTGCATAGATAGCATCGAGGCATCGTGGCGTGACCAGCGTTCGCTGGAGAGTCCTGACCCGACTTGCGTAATTGCAAGCGAGATCCTGCGAGAGCGCTGGCCTAGGCGCGCGACGGGGCGTTGTTTTACAAGAGCGAGCTACGCAGCGCTGGCTCCCCATTCACCATGCGTCTGCCAGGGACTCGGCTGCTGCCGCTCGCGCTCCTGGCGGCGGTCGCGCTCTTGGCGGCGGCGCCGACGCCGGGCGCCCGCGCCGCCAGGATCCTCGGGCTCTTCCCCACGCCCTCCATCAGCCACCAGCTGCCCTACCAGGTACGCCACGCGCCCGCTCCCTTAGCCACCAGCTGCCCTACCAGATAAGGCCTGCGCGCCCTCCATCAGCCACCAGCTGCCCTACCAGGTACGGCACGCGCGCCCTTCAGCAAAGGCACGCGCCCGCTCCCTTAGCCACCAGCTGCCCTACCAGATAAGGCCTGCGCGCCCTCCCGCAGCTGCCCTTCCAGCAAAGGCACGCGCCAGCTCCCAGAGACACCAGCCGCCCTATCAGGTAAGGAACGCGCGCCCTGCAGCAGCTGTCCTTCCAGAAAAAGCGCGCCACCAGCTGCCTACCAGGTAACGCAAGTGTGCTCTCCAGCAGCTGTCCTTCCAGGAAAGGCACGCGCCCGCTCCCATAGCCACCAGCTGCCCTACCAGGTAAGGCACGTACGCACTCCAGCAGGTTTCCCTCCAGCAAAGGCACGCGCCCGTTCCCTCAGCCACCAGCTGCCCTATCAGGTAAGGCACCAGCGCCCTCCAGCAGCTGCCCTTCCCGAAAAGGCACGCGCTCGTTCCATTAGTCACAAGCTGCTCTATCAGGTAAGGCCTGCGCGCCCATGCACGCCATCTGTCAGTCCCCGGTACCGCCGCAGCTACCGTATCAAGAATGGCAGGTGCGCCCTCCATCAGCCATTATGCATTTCCATGTTAGGCAAGAGCCCCCTCCGTCAGACACGTGCTACCATGCCAAGTAAGACACGTGCGCCTTCTAGCAGCCACCAGCTGCCTTATCACGTACGGTACGCATGCTCTCCATCAGCCACCAGCTTACATAGCAATTAAGGAATGTGCGTCCACCATCACCAACAAATGCCATTCCACTTAGATATTTCACCAGAAGCCCTAACAGGTACGGCCTGCACGCCTCTTGCTCCTTATTCCAGGTACGGCCCTTACTCCAGCTACGGTCTGCACACTCCAGTTGCCCTTCCGGGTAAGGCACACTTCCCTTGAGACACCAGCTGCCTTAACAAAGCTGCATGCAAACCAACAACATATTTACATCACAATGCACGGGGAAATTTGAAATTAAAAAACGAATTACCTTCTCAGAGGTATTCCACCGACTCTGCCCCAAATTTTGGAACGATTTTCAATACGTCAGTGCACGTGATATGAAGTGTTGTTAGGAGTCGCTAACTCCTAGAAATTAATGAGCTAGCTTTGTATTTTGGAAGGAAGTTGGCACATTTTTGGACATGTAGAGGAATTTAAATTTTGAACCGTAACTTTCATTCATATTCCTCAAATCTAGAAAGTTTGAGAATTAAAAAAATCATAGTTTCAAAAACAAATTCTTTGAAAACATTTGCAAAATGCCGCATTTTGAAAACGGGGATCATATATGGGGTCCCCCTAAATTTTTTAGAAAAATGTAATGAAAAAAGTAATGGCGGTAAAATTCACTCACAAATAGTAAAATATAATTATAAAAGCGTAAATTCACTTACAAAATTCACATGTATACACATCTCTCTCCCAACCAGAACATTCTACGTGTGTCCACCTATGGCATGTAACACACTGTACCCAATTTTCACCATTTCTGTCTTCGGAAAATGTTGGCAAAACAGACAGCAAGCATCATCTTGTTGAAGGGTTTTTGTGTGTTCTGGCCCCTCAAATTCCGAATCGGAGTCATCCAGGGATGGCTGTCTGTAATCTTCTGAGGTGCAGGAAATCAGTAACGAAGGAGATTTTTTCCTCCTTGCATTTTGATTTCTGAGATTTTTTCTTCTTCTTCCTTTTGTCTTTCACTCCATCAGCAGTAAACGGAAGCTCTGTTTTTGTCAGTTTGGAGTGGTCCAATGACCGTTGTAGCTCCTCACGATAAGGTGTCCCAGTGACCATTATTTTGAAGCCTATGCATCTAAAGCTCTGGTGTTCTTTAGTTCAATAAATGAAATAAGTATAATTAATTACATAAATGGTTAGTACTTGTAATTTAGTACATCATTTTCAGGTTATTTGAAAATGGTTTGGTCTGGTCCAAACATGGGCTAATCCGAAGAGGTAGTCCGTTTATAGACATCATTTACAACCCCATATTTAGACCAAACGTCCTTTTACTAAACCACCATGGGGGCCTTTACTGATATGAAGTAGAAGGTTGAATGAGGCATTGAAACAGTTCACCAACTCAACGTTAACACAACCTTGTCAACTTGCCCTGAAATAAGGCATTCAAATCCTGATTTTATAATTTTTTTAACAAGTGGTGCTACAGAATGGCACAGACTTTCCCGTATTAGTTTTCTATTTCCTTGTGCCTGCGCCAGCTATTCGGAATTGTCACACACTCTTTCTTGCCAGCTGCCATCTATCACCGCAAAAACTACATTTTTGACATTTTCTTAATTTTTCGGTTTCCTAATGGCAGAACGGAAATATTCATTTTAGAATATTAAAGAACACAAAAACCTAGTCCTAAATGGCAATTTTCTCTTACAAATATTGTGCCGTTTTAAAGAAAAGGCGATTTAGGGCTACTAAAAATGAGAAATTTTAAGCTCTTTTTCACAGAAAATTTTTGAGTTTTCAAAATACTTCATTTGAAGCACATACACTCACAAATATAATAATGTTTACAAATTGCAGGTAATGTGCACATTAAAGATGTGAGAGATCTTTCAAAAAGATTACATTTGTGTAATTTTTGAAAAAACAAAAACAAATACCTCAAAATAAACCTTACTTCATATCAAAGAGTGCATTTACCACTATCCGATCGAAAAGTTTTAAGAAACGTTTTTTTAGCCATTTATGAGAAAATGGCGTTTGAAAATGCGAAAGTTTGAGCTACTTTTCACAGAAAACGGTTGTGTTTTCGATAAACTTTACTTGACATTATTTAAAGCATATGTGCTCGTAAATATAATAATGTGAAAAAATCGCCGCTAATGTAAATATTATCGACGTGAGAAACATGTAAAAAAACTTACATTTTTGTAATTAGAAAAAATACCTATAGAGCAATATGGCTTTTATGTCATCTGATAGAGTACATTTATCACTATCCCTACCAAACGTTTAAAGAAACAATTTGTAGCCGTTTCTGAGAAAATCTAGTTTTTAAAATTGCACATATTGCACGCAATATTGCGCGAAAACTACTAAAATTTTCAAAAAAATGTATATGACCTTAAACAAAGAACTTACTTTGGAGAACACATTTTATTTGAAGGAAAAATTTATATCTTCTATTTTGTAGTTGGAGAAATACACCGAAAAATATTTTCGGCTTTCACAATTTTCGAAAATTCAGTTTTATCCGAGAAAATCGGACCTATGCCATCTCAATACGTGTATTATACTCTATTCATACAAGAAATTTAAAGAAAAAATTTGGTGCCGTTTTTGAGAAAATTTTCAAAAAGTCCGGGGAGCATCAAGTAAAGTACCCCCAAATTTTACTGAATATTTTTCAAAATCTCATAGCTTTGACTAAAACGAGATCAACTGGGGAATATCCATTTTGGAAGAAATCGTACGTATGGTTTAAGCGCTAGCAGTGGTCACAGACGGACGGACAGACGGACGTTTTCCTTTCAATTGGTTTTCCGGTATCAAGGACCCACAAAAGAGGGGTTCGGGTTACACCACGTGTTAGGGGATTTTTTTCTTAATTTAGCAACTGGTTTTATCCACATTTTACTTTCCTGTATACGTACGAATACACGGAGAGATATACGTACGTATGCTTCAAATTTCGCATTTACAGTAGCGCTTAGATGCCATTTTCTTAAAAATGGCTCCAAATTTTTCAAAGAAACGTCTATTTAGTTCGAGGTTTTACAGTTCATTAATATTGTTAAAGTAATATTTCCGTTCTACTATTAGGCAACCGAAATGTTAAGAAAAGAATTATTCAAAAAAATGCACTTTGGGCGGCGATAGATGGCAGCTGGCAAGAGTATGTAGGGTGTCCGAATAGCTAGCCGAGACAAAATGGAAATAGAAAACTAATATGGGAAAGTCTGTGCCAATTTGTGGCACCACTAGTTAAATAATTCTTTACGAACTTTATACGCAGATTATGTAAGTGATCATAATTCGCCTTATTTTTTATGAACGGACGACATTGAATCAAAATTGCGTAATGTACGAGTTGTCATATCCAGAAAATCAAGCTAAGTTTCCTTGAAAAGAAATAATTTAATCGTATAATTACTATACTAGAAAAGTTAATTACCATCGGAAAGAAGAATACTGTGTATTCTTTTTCTCACCGTGTCTCTGAAATTAACTCATGTTGCCACGAAAATAAATTGCTGGAGAAGTAAATTACACTAGGCAAGAAGAGTGCTTTGGAATAGTTTTCTCACAATTCTAGCGTGTTTCTACAATTATTTCAAGACTTTATATTCCAACTCGACCGGAATATATTTGTAGACAACAGATATCACAATTGTGGGGCTGGGAAGAAAACGAGGCTCCTAAGTGATATTTTTATTTGCTGAGATATTTGCATCCAAAGTTAAACCTGAAATAGAAAATTCTATTAAAATTATTATCTTCTTATGCACTTATCATTTTCTAGTCTTTTTAGAGTTTTAAGTATTTCACTTTTTACTTTCCCGTATACGTACGTATATATGGAGTAATATACGGAGTACAGGGAAAGTTATGAAATGCTGCGCGAAAAAACGGCGAATTTTCAGCAGAAAAAAATTCAACAGACCCAAACGAAAAAGTGGATAAAACCAGTTGCTGAATTAAGAAAAAAGTCCCCTAACACGTAGTTTACCCAGAATCCCTGTTGTGTGGGTCCTTGAAACCGTAAAACCAATTGAAAGCAAAACGCCCGTCTGTCTGTCCGTCTATGGCCATCACTAGCGTCTAAACCACTCGTAGGATTTTTTTAAATCGTCGAAACCCCAGTCCATCTGGCTTTAGTCGAAGCTTTGAGACTTTGAAAAACATTCTTCAAAATTTGGGAGTACTTTATATGAAGCCTCCCGGACATTTTCAAAATTTTCTCAAAAACGTAAGTTTTTCAAATGACTTCAAATGAAGTGTTTCGAAAACTCAAAAATTTTCTGTGAAAAAGAACTTCCAATTTAGCATTTTTGGTAGCGCTTAAACGCCATTTTCTTAAAAACGGCTCCAAACGTTTCAAATAAAATTGCAATTATGACAAGGTTTTACTGTCATTTAATATTATTAAAACAATAATTCCATTCTATTATGAGGAAAACGAAAAATGTAGAAAATGTTGAAAAATGTAGTATGGGCGGCGATGGATGGCAGCTGGCGCGAGTATGGGGCAATTCCGAAAATCTAGCTCAGACCCAAGGAAATAGAAAACTAATATCGGAAAGGCAATGAAATTCTGTAGCACCACTAGTTAAAATTTAATAGACTACTTTGCATTGAATAGCGTAAAATGAAAAGTGGTCCAAGTGACAAACTAATTTCCTACATCAACAGTTCTTAAAGATTATTGAGTTAAATTAGTCAAAGTAAGAACAAAATGAATGATGATGATGTTGATTAGGTAATAAAATACAGACTACGTTTTCAAGTATTTTTAATGTTAAGTATATTGAATATTACAGAAAGATCACAAGATAAGGATAACTAGAGGCGGATATAAATGAAGTTTTTTTTATTTTCACTTTAGAACACTGTTAAATTAATTTTATCTTATGTTATTACAAAAGGAAATGATCCATTTTTATATGTCATTTTTTTTTTAATTTTCCGATGATTTCGACGAGTCTTTTTTATTTCTTACGTCATTTTTAATGCATTTTCGCTTTTATGGGCTATAATATTATTTTAATGGTAATCCCTTCAAATAATATTTACGAGATGCAAAAAATGTTCTCAAATGCAGCCTATTCGAGTTATTTGCTTAGAACTTGTAATGTCAGCAGTTGTGAGTATATAATCTAAAGTTCCTGTTGGCACATTTCGCTCGGTGCGGACAAGTTCCTGCGACTTCCGCCCACCTGGGCACTCCTTGCGGTAATCCCGCTAAATTATGGGAGTTCCATGCTACACCAGTGTGTTATGGGGGCGCCAAATCCAAAGTTCGCGCGTCCCACTTAAAAAAATCATCAATCAATCAATCAATCAATGAAATGGAATGAAAACATTAATTGAATCATTGTTTCCCCGCGCCTTGAAGCATGTGACAGTTCTTCCGCCGCCCGGCCAGGTTGCAATCAGCTACCCTCTCCGCCGACACCGGTGACGTCACTACATCGCCACCGTCATCGCCGCCACCAACACCATCGCGCCGTCGCCGCCCCTATCTCTCCCCCCGCCTGTGTCCGCCCCCCGCCGCCAGCTAGCCGGCTGCCCGCCCCCCTGCGCCCTGCCCGGGGTCTGAACCCGGGGCAGCGCCAGAACACGGGTGGACAGCGGGCGACAAAGCTGGTGGAGTGTGGGCCAAGCGGAAGGAGCTATGGTGGACTGGGAGCATGAAGCATCCACGGCGGTGAAGGGCATTTTTCACGCTTTCTGCATTTGAGACCCTCTACTAGACAGCTGGGTAATTTGTAGGAGCTGTGGTGCTGTGACAGTGATGTGGTTCGACAACCCAGCCATGTGTGCCTCGTAACCTTTCAATGTTACATTCATTTGGTTTTTCTTTCTGTGTTAGTCAGGTAGCATCGCTTGGTCAGTGTGTGCCTTTAATTTTGTGTTTCGCAACATTGCAAGAGTTTTGTGAAATTGTTAAAGTTTTTTTGTATTCTTTGACAGTTCCTGTGAAGCCTATTAGCGCCGTTGCCGCTTCAGGCGGTTTTGGGATAACTAAAGAGAGAGATTTCCTGGTTAAGAATAGTCCAAACCCAAAGTTTGCAATCTGAGTTCACTTGAACGAATTGAAGAAGCCTCGATTATATCAGTAACGTATTCAAAAGGTTGAGTTGTTCATCCGAACTGGTTTTCATCACATTTTCTACGTCATTTTTTTTTCTTTTAGGGCTTTTTAAAATATTTTAAGAGCATTTTATTGATCATTTTGGCGATGTTTTATGTCATCCAAATCTGCCCCTATTGATAATACAATGAAAACTCTGTTATATTTGTACAACTTTTTTAATGTTTCACCTTCATCATACTCACTAATCAGTTCATCATCGCTACCATCTTCAGTAACAGATTCAGCCAGAAACTGTTCTTGTAATAATTACTACAAGTCGTACTAATAAATCACAGTGTACAATACTTACCAGATCTGTCCAGTAAGGCCTGCGATACATGAACATTGCACTGACGAAGAACAGACTATCTTATGCGGAACGGCCAAGAGCGCTCGTGTGCCGTTTCGCATAAGATACAGTGTTAATCTACGTGTTGTGAAAATTATTACGTTTTATTCAAGGTTTTAACGTAAAAAAGTCTAGGCACAAACGAACTTGACTTCCACAACACTTTCACATAATTAACATCCACAGTCTTACAACAGCACATGGCAAGCGACCGCCTGACCGTGCCACCAAAGCACTAGCAAAACTAGTGATGTGTCGATCGCGAACGAACTAGTTCAATTGAACTATTCTTGAAAAGGAACGGTACGATACGGAACGACCATTTAGTGAACTATAGTTCATCTGTCATGGATCATCGTTCGTAGTTCGCCGGTCACTATTCCTAGTTCGTTTAGTTCAGTTAGTTCATTTAGTTCACTAGTTCATTTAGTTCTCTTAGTTCGCCGGTCATCGTTCATTAGTTCCGTAGTTCAATTAGTTCTCTCCTGTAGTTCAGCGATCACAGTGCGCATGAGCTCACTGCGCAGGTTTCAACATGCGGTGGTTGGAAGTCACGTGACTTGGGGGATACTGGCTCCTTGTATTGTATGTAATGTAACTTTGCGTGCTGTTTGTATTGCTGGAATTGCATTTTGATCACTTGCTGTATATAAATGTCACTAATCCGGATTATCAAGGGCAGAATGCCTAGCAAAGAGTAATAACAGCTACTTTGATTAATGATTCCCATGGAGTTATTTCTTTTACAAATAAGAATATTCTTTATTTGTAATCCTACTTGTAAAACGGGTTTAGTGAAGTGCGCAGTTGAATGTGACAAGATATTCTGTCACATTCAATACACGTCTTTCATGTACTGCATGTATTTGCAAGTACATGGAAATGAAAATTTCATGTACTGGCAAATAGCGTAGAATTCACTTTTCTGCTGTAAGCAACATTTTAGGGTTGTTTAATACATGAGAAAACTGAACTAGAAGGAAGCATGTTAGATACTTATCAAAAGAAATCATTTAATACGAGACGGGTATGCCACCTGTAGATGCCACCTAGCTGTCCCAAAGTCACCTGACACGGGAACCAGAGAACCTATAAAAAGAAGTTACTTTGCAAAGGGGAAAGCAAAGCGTTCTGAGAAATAAATTTTTAGCACTAGCGCTAAAAGTGACATTTCATTACATAGTGACTTATTCATTATATTCTGATAAAACTGTGAATATAACAATGAAAACAAAATACTTTCGTCTGATCGCATGACCTACTTAATACAACGTAGATTTAATTAATATGTTTGAATTAAAATATAATGAAACTCAGAAAGGCTGTCTACGAATAGTGTATGACACACGCAGCAAAAGTGATTTTATTTAGTTCGTAGGATTACGTCACTAGGATTATCGGCCTCATGTTGCAACATTTCATGCAAAATAAAATGAAGCATTTACCACACGTATCACAAAAATCTAATTCTATATCTCTGTCTACAATAAAGGCAGATTCTACGCATTGTTAACAGGTATGACATAGGCTAATTTTTATACCCATTAAAAAAGACGGTTTCCAAGACAACTGTCTTGTTACCGTGAAAAAAGTACTTCATTCATGGGAATTTAACGAAGTATCCCTTAGTAATGCTCTCTAACCTATTGCTCTTTCCCGAGATATGAAACACTTTATTGCAATATAAAATTAGAAGTTTTCCGCATATTTTTATATTATAATTTTTATACAAATGTAGAAAATGTTCTTATTTCGTGAGCTAAGTGTGTATTTTTCATGGTCTCTGTTGATTTTTTGGCCTCGACCTACGGTGTCGGCAAAAATTTCAACTTCAACGCTGAAAAAACACTTACGTCCAGGGTTGCCAGATCCCTTCTGGGAAAATCCGCCAAATAACTCAGTGGGGGAAAAAAGGTAACCGGTGAATAAAGCTCGACTCTGACACTGTGGCTGATAATTTCAAAGTAGTTGCATGTTCACGTTTCACGTAAGAAGTTTAAAAATAAATACTCTTGTGTATAAAGTCTACCTACTAAGCCTAGCTTTATGACTTAAATACTTGTTGAATTGCTAGAAAAAGGGGGAAAATATATATGTAAAAAAATGGGCTCTTACATTTTCATAATAGCTGCATGGTGTTCAAAACGCAAACATTTGTACATACGCCATTTCTGTCAGAAGCCATAAATACGTGTACAATGTGTGGGAAAATGCAATATTGACGATTTAGTAAGCGAAAAAAAGCTTACCGCCCACAGCCCTCCCAGGATACAAAGAATTACGCCCAATGGACGGAATCCCCCAAAGTGCATTTTCATCCCGCAAGTCGACGCTTGCTTTTCGCCCAATTGGCGGTATTCCGCTCAGTATGGCATCCCTGTGTACGTGGCGAAAATAAATGAACTATTTCGTTCTTTTGAACTAGTTCAACGAACTAGTTCACTAAAAAGAACTGTCTTATAAAGAACTGTTCACATAAATGAACGATTTTGTCTATCCCTAAGCAAAACAAATTTCACAGTAACCAGGACGGCCAACACAAAAGTTCAAAAAGTTCGAAAATGTGACCACACTACGAAGCGCGTTATTTAACGTCTGTCAAATCAAGGCCAAAGAGTATATACTTGTGTCACACGAGCTTTGTGAGCTCGAAGAACAAAAGCAATAACATTTTGAAATGTATAATAGATTGCCATTGAAACCCTCGTTCATAAAGGCAATAGCTGACAAAATAGGACTTCTCCTAATCAGTCATATATTGATTTTATTCCTTTCGGATGTACATTTGCGTATTCGTAGTACGTTGTCAGACATCCCGCATTTGGCGCGACGTCCGGCTTTTTAAGACTAAAAATGAATGTCTCGCGCGGTATAGCCAAAATCACGCTTTTGTAAAATCTCTCGATTTTAATGGCCCAATGCAAAAACAATATAAGAAAAAAGAAACAAGAAAAAATCACGCGAAAGAAATCTCAGGGTGACTCGGTCGTCGCATGATGGAATGGTGTGCGTCGGTCGTCTGGTTAGTAGTTCGTCGAGATAGCGGCGTCGACGCCATCACAACGCGCTGTTCATTTTAAACGAAATATTGTGCTCGCTTAGCATATTGTATATCTCAAACACCGTCACTGGAAAATAAACTGTGACTTTACTTTTGTGTTGTTATTTCTTCACGCTCTGTTTGAAGACGTGTAAAGATTATAGTTCTTCGCACAGTTTGGATTTGTCAATGCAAGACAAAGCCCTTAACAAAATTCAACTAGGAACATATCGGTTAACAAATACATTAAATGGGAACTGGCTGTGCGAGGTAAAGTCAAACGAGTATGAAACAAGTTGTCGACTGTGTAAGAAAGAGTGGAGTGTTTCTCATGGTGGAGTAAATGAAATAGCAGTGCACTCGAAAACAAGTTCTTGCGTGAAGATCGCGAGTTCTCACGCCGCAAAATATTTAATGGACTATTTCGTAAGCCAAGTACCTCTTCTCCTGATTACGAAAAGACCTAATGAAATTTGATAACAACTAATTACGCTGTTTGTGATTGAAATCTGTATAAATGCATCTGTTCCGATACTTGCAACTCAAATATTACTTATTATTGATTTTCACTTTCCCGTATACTATACGCACACCGAAAGTTATGCAATGCTGCGCGAAAAACCGGCGGATTTTCGGCAGAAAAACTCTTATTACAGGGCCCTGGTAATGAAAAAGTGGATAAATCCAGTTGCTAATTAACGAAAAAATATCTTCTAACACATGGTGCAGCCAGAATCCCTGTTTTGTGGATCCTTGAAACCGAAAAAACCAATTGAAAACAAAACGTCTATCCGTTTGTCTGTCTGTGAACAACGCTAGAGACTAAACTGTTCAGCCGATTTTCTCCAAAATTGATATTCCCCGATCGAAGTTCGTGAACCCTTGAATTTGAAACCGATATTTTAATTTTGGGGGTACTTAACATGAAGCCTCTGGGACATTTTCAAATTTTTCAAAAAAAGGCGCCAACAATTATGAGTAAATTTTCTTGTTGGATATTCTGAAGGTCATTTAAGAAAATGGCGTAGGTGTTGGTATTTAAGAAAATATTATATTGGTTAAAAACTGATTTATCGAAAATTGAAAAAATTCAAAATTTTTCCGGCATCTTCCGACAACTATAATTATGAAGATACATTTTTTTCTTAATGAAATATGTTCATAAAAAACAGGTCTTGAAATAAGGTCATGTTCAATTTTTCAAAAACAGGTATTTATTTCAAACATTTGTGTCAAACACAGACAATTTTTATTTTCTTTAAACCATTTTTTTAAACGCACAACTTTTATTTTAAAATTAGGACCTGAGAAAAGGAATCTTAATAGAATGGTGCAGGTTTCATGTTCGTTGAAATGCCTGATTTTTCTACAGGTACAATTGTGAAGTTGCAATTGTTTGTCTTAATGAAATATGCTCATTAAAAACAAGTATTCAAATAAGGTCTTGTTGAATTTATTGAAAATATGAGTAGTTTTTCTACAATTTCGTGACAAACATAATGGCCCGCTCGGAATTCACTGCGCTTCGTTTGCGTTGTCTTCTTACAACTACAATTGTGAAAATTCATTTTTTTCTCAATGAAATGTATTTATCAAACTACATCTTCAAATAAGGTCGTGATTAATTTTTTGAAAAGACTAGTAGTTTCTCTATAATTTTTAGACAAACATAATAGCACGCTGCAAATTTACCGTGCTTCATTTACTGTGCGTCGTAAAATAGAATTTTCAATTTTGTTTATTATTTCCTTGTTCGTTTCTTATATTCGACCTTTTGTTATATTTGTACACATTAATCTTTTAGAAATTATTTATTTTTAAATATTGGAAATAAAAATTACTGGCTCTCAGAGAATAGCGACAATGTAAGGAATGCAACAATGGAAGTCCATTTCGCGCTCGGGAATTTCTGCGCATTACATGTCATTGTTGTGACTTGATGTGTCTGTATGAAAAGAAGTTATAATTGTCAAATTTATGTTGATATTTGAAAATATTAAGTTTTCGCACCAAATGCTGTACCATTTGTAGTAAGTAGAGTATTTTCGCATGGTTTTAGAATACTCTTCTGTAATCACGGCCCGATGAAATGCATTTCTATATTGTCCGGGGTATCAGGCTTCGTTTTCCAATACAAATTTAATAAACTTTTGTATTATATTTTTAGTAGTAGAATTTAAATAGTTCTGACAACATTGCGATGGAAACAGTGGGTTGTTCGGTTCTTGGTTGAATTGGACGTTTTCAAATAATAGCTAAGATTTTAGTAGCGCAGAAAGTGCAATATTTCAATAACCAATAACCTGGGAAAGTATTTGCTGTTGTAGCACCATTTTGTCCTCCTTTTCCAAACAAATCACTTAAACTCACGACTCACGACTATATACAGGTTGTCCCACCAACTATGGACCACCCCTATAATTTTTGAACGGTTCAGGATATCGAAATGCAGTTTTCGCTGAATATTGCAGAATCATGGGGCATGTAACATGCCGTAGAGAAATTTACTATAATATTTTTAGTTTTCGAGAAATTTAATCATTTTTGATTTTTTAAATAGAACTATATATTTTTCTCACCAGCAATGGATAGATCATGAAAAGACGAATAAAATGATGTATCACATGTTAGTATTTTGATAGTAATTTGCGTATAAAATTAGACTTTCTGATACGTGATTTTGAATGAAACGGACAATATTTCGTGTAGCAGCCCTTGCAACAGTCGCCTTCCGGGAAAATGGCCTTCGCGGCGTCAAGACTGTTGCGTGGAGAGAGAAGACAGAGGGGTGGCAATGAGGGATAAGAGCCCTAACCACAGCAATCCAGGGTCTTGAGACAAAAGTCACATTAAAAAACACCAATTTTAACGATCAGAATGAGTTTTTTTTTAAATTGATTTATCTGCATTTAACTTGTCTTCGTTAGCAATAAATATCATTTTCAAACTTGACAAGAATGCATTCACCGTCTCTTCGTTGGTAAATTTCATTTTTAATTAAGATTATCATTCGTCTTCTTCGCAACCATACCTCTACTGCTCCTCATAAATGGAAAAAGAAAACAGTGCACTTCCGTCTTCTGCCTTAGATTTTCAGGTTTGAGGCAGCACGTGTCGTCATGAAGTGAGAAACTCTCAATCAATATTATCAGTCGGGACTGCAGATGTACATTTGTGTTAAAGTTTAGTAGATGTATACTGATAGTCTGTTAAGAGTGTTTGGAACTTTTTATTGCTTTGTTCTTTTGGTACGTGTTTAAATAAGACGTTTATGAAGAGTAAATGCAAAGAGAAAGTGTCTACCTCTCTATTATTTGAAGAATTAATTAAGATATTACATTAAAAATCTTTAAGCATTCATTCACTTTCCTTGTTTTAAAATGATAGCTGGTTTCTGCCATAGCACACTCAGTTCGATTCTTGTAAGTTTGTAAAGGACCTTTATTATTATCGTCTGCTACAAATTATTTTTATTTTGTTTCTTTTCGATGAACGTTGCTTTGGAATTTCATTAGAAGAAAAGTTCAATTCAGATGACCAAATGGGAAAAAATTTCTGATCGGTAATGTTGAAGTTTGTTCATATGATCTTCGTGTCAAGACCAAGATTTGCAGTAGTTACGCCTCTATCCCCCACGGCCATCCCTCTCACACTCCTTGTCTCCACGAAATAGTCTGGACGTTGCGAAGGTCCTTCACCAACCGTTCACAAACGGCGACTGTTGCAAGCGCTGCTACACGAAATATTGCCCGTTTCATTCAAAATCACATATCAGAAAGTCTAATTTTATATGCAAATTACTATCAAAATACTAGCATATGATACATCATTTTATTCCTCTTTTCATGATCTATCCATTGCTGGTGAGAAAAATATATAGTTCCATTTAAAAAATCAAAGATGATTAAATTTTTGGAAAACTAAAAATATTACAGACAATTTCTCTATGGTATGTTACTTGCCCCATAATTCCGCATTATTCAGCGAAAACTGTATTTCGATATCCTGAACCGTTTAGAAGTTATAGGGGTGGTCCATAGTTGGTGGGACATTCTGTATACAGGGTTCATGTATGTAATATATATATATATATATATATATATATATATTGACCGTATTGGTCAAAACGTAAATAATAGGCGCTCCACAACGTTCAAAAGTGGCGCGCAGGGTGATGAATCGCTGCGGAACGAATCGGGCCGAGCCGTGAACGAGCGCCCGGAAGGTGATGAATTGGTCGATCGGACCGCGCGAAAGGGCAGTTGGGAGTTGAGCAGCGAGAGGTGAAGACAGAGGTGTGATGGCGACAAGAGAGCGATGTGGTAACGAACAGATAAATCGAGAGTAATCGGGACGGCTGGTACCAAAGGAAGGATAATTGTGGTGGACTTAATGATGATTGCGAGTGAGGATTGTGGTAAACTCAGGGGGAAGGAATAATCACGAAATTTGACGAGAGAAGGGGACAGTGCACGGACACGTGGGCAATGCTGTTCAGTGACAGTCGGTGTAGCTGTGCGGATGCGGGATTATATGGTGGAGCCGTGTGAGCTGAGACAGTAAATTCGTCGTGTGAAGAAGGAAACTGTGGTAAGGTGACGCCGGTGCATGGGAACGGGCCGCCGGCGACACGTGGGCAGGCAGAACATCGTTGGCGCCAAGGTCACCTCTCGGCATCGGACGGAGCACGCGGCATCGCGTCGCGTAGAAGACGACGGTTGTGGAGGGCAGATAAGTAACAATAATTATGAACAAAATAGAGGGGTAATCGAGTGGAATGCCAGTTCAGGGTGCTCACTGAGTAGTAAGGAGAGCAATGGTGTCTGTAGTGGTACACGAATGGCATGCAGTTTCCAGAGAAATGGAGGTTGTATAAATGGAAATGATAAATGTAATGATAGGAATATTCGGAGACGTATAGTATAAACCATTTAGTCTGTATTCAGTAAGAATTTGCGACCAGGTCAAGGATGTAAATTATGTTAATAATATGAAGATGTTTTGTTAATTTTTTTCTTAATAAATTCTGTTTCTGTGACGGTAGATTCTTTGAATTCAGATAATGACGATTAAAGTACCCCCCTCAAAGAACCCCTGTACCCAAAATAAACATCACAAAAATTTATGATATGTGTACTCATAAAACCAATAAGGGTAAGTACGGTCACAATATATATATATATATATATATATATATATATATATATATATATATTACTATATATATAGTAACGAACGAGAATTTCACGTACTTTCGTGATGAAACCAATCGGCCAAAATATAGGCTGAATGGATTTTCAGTTATTTGTTTGTACGAGATTCCACCGCCCGCCCCGTCCCTCGCGCGCGCCGCCGGGCAGCCGACGAGTTTTCTTATCGGTGGCTCGGAGGGGTGGAGAAGGGGTAACTGTTATCTGAGTAGTGACGTGGTCAGAGTAGGAGAGAGAGAGGTGTGCGGCAGAACTTTCTTGGACTCGGAGTTGTGCGGTAGTGGAGAGATAGGAGAGTACGGGACGCCAGGGGCAGAAAGTGCTTGGACTCCACCGTGTCAGGTTGACGGCAGAGTCAGAGAGGTGTGCCATGCCAGGACGGATTTCACCACCCCTTGTTCTTGCTGCAAGCTTTGCTGTTTGGGTGAAACTATTTTTTTCAACGGACTAAGTTCGGTATCTCGATCCTTTATGTTCTACATCGGGGTTTGTCTACACGAACTGCCCGACTGCGTGAGACTTGAATTTATTGACTCGCAAGAGATGTGCATAATGCGAGGTAAGACCAATGGCGTAAAGTGCTGAGTGTTTTTTACGAGAACACGAGGGAAATAATTTCGGAACTAAAGTGGCCGCGCATTCATACTAGAACTGAGAATCTCGAAGAAATTAGTTATAGAAGGCAGACTGGTGTAAGGCACGCGTGCACGCAATTCACCATGAGAGATAATTTTACGGGCTATTAACGATACTTCTAAGAAAATTCTCTTGAACATTCGGTGCTATCAACAAACTATGTTTAGTCACTGTAATAGAATACAAGATGTTCTTCTTGTAATGTTAGTTCTTTAGTTTTGAAGAAACTTCTTTGAATATTCTGTGTTATCAAGAAAACATTACATTTGTTCATTTAATGGAATGGAGATTTTTTGGGGGGGATTCTAGAGAATTTCGTGCACGAAATTATTTTCATGTATTTTGATGCAGTGTATAACGGGGGACAGTTAACTGCAATTTTCGTAAACGGAATGTACTACGAGATTGAGTCATCCGACAAGCATGTGCCCTTCACTCATCCCAACCAGAATTTCATTTTTTTTTCATTTGTTGAGCTTTAACTTGTTTTGTAACTGAAGATATTGCTGTGATTCCAGGTTGTGCAAATCTTAAAATCAATGCATGATGACTTTGCAGTTGATTCTCCTTTTTTGATATTTTTTGAATTGTGTTAATTGTTTTGTTTGTACATTTTCTCTGTGTATCAATGCTATTGTGATTTTTCAAGGTTTTTTTGTGGTTTCGCTTCAACGCGTGTCCAATTACATGTTGTTCTGTGATCACGACTTTGTGTTTTCTTTCTTATTTTGAAATCTTCGGATGAGCCACGATCCCACTAAATTCCCCCTGAAACCGACACCACGTACGGTTAATATATATATATATATATATATATATATATATATATATATATATATATATATATACAGGTGTCCGGGGAGGAAACGTCCAAACTTCTAAAAGAAGCTCTTAAGACAATTCTAAGCATATTTTGTCTAATAAACTACGTGGATATTCCGATTGGTTGAGCCGCTACAAGCACTCAAAATTTGGTTTGAAAAATTGATTTCTAGACAAAAAATTGTATTATAGAAGCATAGAAAGCATAGAAACTCCATAAACACAAGTTGTTTATTATTTACAAAAGAAATGAATATATTTGTTCAGAAAGAAAAATTAAGCCAGAAATAGAAAAGCACCCAATTTACACAATTCGACTCAATTTTTATTGTATTTATTTATTGATTGCTCATTGCGGCTCAACCATTTGGAATCTCCACGTAGTTTATTAGACAAAATATGCTTAGAATTGTCTTAAGAACTTATTCTAGAAGTTCTGTATGTATATGTGTATATGTATGTATGTATATATGTATATATATATATATATGTATATATGTATATATATATGTATATGTGTATATATATAAAGAGAGAGAGAAATTTAACACAATTTTATCGATATAAATAGTAGTCTACATATAAGTAAACTGAGCCGTTTTTAAATTAATACGTACTGTAAATATTATTCTCCAACATAAGTTCTCCAAGATAGTTAATTTTGAGAATTTTGTACCTTACTGAGTGAGTACACTGAGGACAGATTTTAATTCTAAAGTAATCGTTACAAAACGCTTCCTTCAAGCGCAAGAGATTAGAGATGACAACGAAGCACAAACCAGGCAATGACGCGAGGTATCGCTGCAAACGGCCTAGTTTTAATTTACAACAGGTTCGGAAACATGACTTCACTCGAAACAGCGGCGGGGGCGCTATCTGGTGAGAATTTTGGTTATTCATTGTCATTCACTCATCATTGCTCATCATATATCTTACACCGTGATCAACATGCAGCCATCGGCTCCGATAGCAGCGGTAACGAACTATTTACAAGAAGCGGCACAAAGGCGTGGCCTATTTTACAAGTAAAGTCGGCCGTGACAAAGGCTAGAACAGTAGTGTGAAGATCTACTGGTGGCTGTGGCACGCGTTGTGGCACCGTAGCATGCCACGTGCTTCTCTGCGCAACTAGCGTCGGGAAAGGGAACTAATACGAGTAGTAGTTACCCCGCCGAGGGGTGCCGTTGTCTCTGGTGGCGGGGTGATGAACTGCATGGAGGGGCGATTTCGTCGTGGCACTCATGCCACGGACTCCCGCTCGTGGCATCGACTTTGACAACACTGGGCTAGTCCTCTTGTTGGCCTGGTGGCCCGCTAAGGCAGTACTGCCGTAGCGAGCTCGAGCCAAAGGGTCGAGGAGTTCTTGTCCTGCCTCGGGCGTGGTTGTATGTGTTCGTCCTTTCAGCCCCTAACATCACCATATCATGTCATCTTCACAGTTACCATAACGTTAAAATCCAATAGTGGTCGCTAATGACTTAGAAGTTGATGCGACTTTAAATAAAAAGATCCATAAGAACAGCAATAAATTCCTAATACTCGTATGTAAAGAATGCACTTAATAACAAACATCCAAGCCCCAAAGAACGTCTTTTTTCAAAAGCTCTGCATACTAGAGTATTGGTGAAACAGTATTGACTCATGTTTAGGCACCTAATCGTTTAAAAAATCCAAATAATCAACGCAGAATATTTTATAAAAGCCATATTAACATCAAGAAAACACATCAAAGGGATTTTGTCCTGTGTATTTAATTTATATAATATCAGTTAAAAATTTGCTTACTTTTAATCCATTTTATAATTTTAAACTCGAAAATAAAACATTCAAGAACATTATACGGCCACTGACAAATTATATTCTCACTGACAGGAACTATATGAATATTACGTGATCACACAGAAAGTAAAATAATAAGTATCTTTTCAAGCGAAACATTTTGCATAACCATTATACTCGTGTAGTACGAAGCACGCACTACTCCTGTAGTACGTACGTGAAGCACTCGTAAAGTACGTACTTGTCTAGTACGAAGCGAAAAATTTCACACACGATAGCGCGTCCGACCTGTGTTACCAGAAGATTAAATGTGTGTCCCAGTACCACCCTTCAAAAATACTGATACTTTCACTAAAATTCCTGGTACCAATGTCAAGTGAATTTCTAAAATTGATCATACAACTGTATTTCGTTTTTAAAGCTTACAGAAAGATCGTTAAATTTTACTGGATATCGATTCATTTTACAATCATAAACCAAATGGAAGACTATCTTTTTCTACTCTAATATCTGCTATAAAAATACTTTTCTATGTCGCCCTTATTGATTTTAACGCACTATTTTCACCAAAATCATCCCTCTTAAATCGTACATTATTTACCATACACTAAAAAGCCTCGTATTTAAGCGTACCCGGATGTCTTTATTCTGGTACATGGTATCTTCATTAAATTCATGGTAAAATGTACCAGGATCCTGTGCGTCTGGCAACACTGCGTTCAACGCTGGTTCCAGTGACGTCACGTTACTGAACATGCTGCAAATTAAAATTATGCCTGCAGACTAGGGATGGGCAAAGTCGTTCCTTTATGTGAACGTTTCTTTATACGATCGTTCTTTTTAGTCGTTGAATTAGTTCAATAGAACGAGATGGTTCATTTATTTTTGCGACATAGACAGGGATGTTTGGTTTTGGTAGAATATCGCTAATTGGGTCAAAAATAAGCGTCGACTTGCGGGAAGAAAAATACGATTCCGTTCATTGGACGGAATCCGTTGTTTCGTGGGAGGACTGTGGACGGTACGCTTTTTATTTTCTTATTTAAATCGTCAATATTACTCATATTTTTCCCACAAATTGTTCAAGTATTGACGGCTTCTAAAAGAAATGGCCTATGCACAAATGTTTGAGTTTGAGTTTTGTAAATATGCAGCTGTTATGAAAACGTCAGAGCCCGTTTTCTTTAGTTTTAGACTAGACTTAATAGGAAGGCTTTATGCACAAGAGCATTTATTTATAAACTTCTTGTAAACGTGCAGATATTTTGAAATTATCAGCCCCAGTGTCAGAGTTGCCATTCTTCTCCACAAGGTTATTTTATATATATGTTATTTATAAAAATATAATATAAAATATATGATAAATTCGTAATTTTATATTGCAATAAGGTGTTTGATATCTCGGGGAATCGCAATAGGTTACAGAGGGTTACTAAGGGATACATCGTTAAATTCCCTTGAATGAAGTACTTTTCTTTTCACGGTAACAAGACAGTTGTCTTGGCAACTGTCCTTTTTAATGGATATAAAAAAATGACCTATTTCACGTGCGCAGAATCTTATTATAGAGTTGTAGAATTATTTATGATACAAGTGGTAAATGTTGCATGTCATTTTGCGTGGAAGAAATGTTGCAATACGAGGCCGATTAGCCGAGTGACGCAATCCTACGAACAAAATAAAATCACTTTTACCTCCTGTGTTATACATTCTTTTTAGACAGCTGTTTTGGCTTTCATTATATTTTAATTCAAACATACAAATCAAACCTATGTTGTATTGAGGTCAGAAGTAGTTCAAGCGATCAGACAAAAGTATCTTCTTTACGTGTTTTATTCACAGTTTTATCTGAATATAATGATTATGTATCACTTTTAGCGCTAGTGCTAAAAATTGAACTTTCAGCACGCTTTGCTTACCCTAAAAGTAACTTCTTTTGGTAGCGGGCGTATAAAAAAATATATTACATGTGTAATAAAGTTCTCCTTTGAAAAATGTGGAGTCGTTTTTAATAAAATGGCGTTTAAGCGCTACTGTAAATTCGAAATTGGAAACTCTTTTTTACAGAAAAGTTTTGAGTTTTCGAAAAGCAACATTTAAAGTTATTTGAAGTACATCAATTCACAAATACAATAGTGTATACAAATTGCTGCAAATGTGCATATTAGGCAGCGGGGGAAGATCACCGTCTTCTACCGCGATAAAACATGCACACAAGTTACGGGACAGATGACCTTATCAGTTGACGCATCCGGAAACTCTAACCAATACAATGAACGAAGAAAGACGAGAAACAGTAAAAAGGATTCTTAAACCACCACTCAAACAGTCCTCGTACCCACATTGTAACTATTGATGTAATTCTCATGTCCTCCCTTCTGACAATATCCCGTCTGACTGATATTTTCTCTTTCTTTGCAGGCAGTGATGAAGGAGCTAGCAGCGCGCGGCCACCAGATAACCGTCATCAGCACTGATCCTCTTAAGGTGCGTCTTCCAAATATTCGAGCTGATTCTTACCCGAATGCAGCACGTAAGAAGGGTAATGTATTTTAGCGTTATATTGTTTGTTCCCGTTTATCTGTTGGATTTTAAGCACCACTGGAATTAAAAAGACTAAATTAATCCTTAGATTTCTGACAGTGATCTAAGAATATCAATGATATCTACAACGACAACATCACAGCTATACAGTACACAGCGGGAGAGGTGGCTCAGGACATCAACTAATGGCACAGCAGTGCCTCTGACCGGGACGTCCTAGGTTCGAGTGCCGATAGTGGTTGGTTTTTTGACCCTAGCTAGATAGTTAGGTCGAATTCAGCCGCAGTCTTAGGACAATTCTAGTGACTGGCTGCTCTGATCTGTAATTTTCCGTGGTTCCTTCATTCAACCCAGGTGAATACCGCTATTCTGACAAACGGGCCACCGACCGCGCGAGAGGAGCGATCTTTCCTTCCCTCTCCTTGTCCTATTACAGACACTTCGCTGCTACATTTGCCGGGAGACCGGTCTGGAACTTGTCAGAGCTTGTGGGCGGTGCCACGCTGGTGGAAAAATTCTGGTTGGGGAAACCTGCTGTAGCCTAGCCGCCAGGTGGGTCAGCGCTGGATCACGCCATTTAGCGGGAGTAGATCACCGCAATCTCTCGAAGAAAAACATGCACTGCACTTGCGGGACTAATGTCTATCAGTTGACGCGCCCAGAATGAATCAAAAATAGTCAATCAACAATGTACTACGTTTTGCACGTTGGCGCCACTGCAGACGTGTAAACTGGCTACACCAGCATATCTTGGCTGCAATGCACAGTTGATACGACACGTTTTGAATCTTATACTGCATTGTAATATAGACTTTTGACTGTGACAATGAACACAAGCGATCGGTGAAATGTGTGATCTCACAAACTTCGAAAGAGGACAAATCGTTAGGATGCGGTAAGCGACAGTATCTGTGATGAAAAAAAAACGCTCAATGCTTTAACGTTTCACAAACGACAGTGAACACGGTAATGACAGCCTGACAGCCTATGCACGAAACATAGTAAAATACACTCATCGTCATAAAAAAAGCTCCACCCAGAAGAACAAGGCGGATTGCAATCATTGTTGGCAGAGAGGTAGAGGGTACCACGTATACAAAATGCTTACACTTTCACATTTGTAGGACCAAAACTTTTTGCGCTACACAGCCACAGACGGTACATGTTAGTGTGACTTGGGGCCGCCATTTTAGCGAACATACGCGTTCAGACATTGCGACATGGAGTTGTACAGGTCTCGAATGATGTTCTGTGCAAGTCCATTCTATGCAGCTTACACATGAGCGCGCAGTTCTTGCAGATTGGTGGGTAGGGGTGGGACTCGTATTTGATTTAACTCACAGGGCCTCTAATTCGTCTAGATCGACCAAGTAATATCAATTCTGGAGAAAATCGTGTAAACGGTTTAGGCGTTAGCATAATGCACACTGGCGCACGGACAAACAAACAGGCAGATATACTTTTTTCTGTCAATTTCTCGATAGCAAGGACCCCAAAACGTAAATTCTGGCTACACAATGGATTGAAGATGTAATTTACAACGTACACGCGAAATTAAGATTCGTCTTGTCTTCATCTTATTTCAAACTGCGTTGCGGATCAAAAGCTCCAAATTATCATTAGCAATTGACAAAAAACAACTAAATTTTGAAAATATAGTAAAAGGCATTTGGAACTTACGTCCACATTTTTATTTTAATTGATAGTTTTGGTAATATTAGTTTCAAGTGTATTAATAAAATCGAATGTTTTAACATTTAAATAAGACCATATTTATATATTTGAAACAGAAAAAATATATAATGCAGTATAATAGAACAGGTAATGTATTTATTTGTATTTTAATATATTGTAATATATATAGTACAGAAATACTTTATACATTCATCGTCATAAAAAGAACTGCACCCCGAAGGGCCCTACTGATCCGCTGCCAACTCAGTGTGTATTTTGCACACCATTAGCTAAGCCAGTGATTTCGTTTTCACGGTTGGCCGCGTACAGGATGGTCGGGGGTAGGGACATGACATCGCGCCCAACGGCCGAGATAAGAGGGCTTCAAAGGGCGCGCCGGCCACTCGACATCGGGTAACGACCCCAGAGCGTCACCTGCACGTACACTATGAATAGGCAACGCGTTCGACAGCCGGTTGTTCAGATAGAAGCTTTCGAGAGGGGCCGAATCATGGGTCTGCGGGAGGCTGGTTGGTCCTGTTGCGGTATTGCGCGCCACACCATCACCACCATCACCTGCTGGTGGCGGCAATGGTTTGAGGAAGGCACGCGCACACGACATACAGGATCTGAACATCCGCCACGCACCACGAGGAGGGAGGACCGACGGATGGCCCGCCATGGGCGACCAGATCCAACAGCAACTATAGGTGCTTCAGCGGGCTGCCCTGTCACATCCTGTAAGTGCCAGTACCACTGGCAGGCAGTTGCACAACGCAGGGCTCGCCGTACGCCGCCCTTACGACGCCTGCCCCTCACATCCCAGCATCGTCGCTACAAACTCGCCTGGTATCGGGAATGACGGACCTGGGCTCATGCAGACTTGCAGTAGGTCATCATCAGCGACGAGTCCTGCTTCTGTCTTAATGGCGTCGACCACCAGGTCCATATCTAGAGGCGGAGTTGGGAGCGCCACGACGAGCGGTTTGGCGTATTAGGTCACACGTCCCGTAGCCTGGTGTCATGATGTGGGGCGTGATAACCTATGGTGCCCGTTCACCGTTAGTGTTCCTCGGGGGCACCGTGACATCTCCCGAGCATGCCTTGCTGCCGTGGATACTCTGCCATGGCCAGCCGCATTGCCAGGCCTTTCCACTATCGAGAAGGTTGGGGGTGCTACGGAGTGAACAAACACGACCCCACCCCTACCCACCAATCTGCAAGAACCGCGCGCTCAGGTGCAGGCTGCATGGCATGGACTAGCACTTGACTCCATTAGAGACCTGTACAACTCCATGCCGCGACGTCTGGACACGCGTGTTTGCCAACCTCACGCCAAACTAACATGTACAGTCTGTGGCCATGTAGCGCAGTAAATATTGGTCCTACAAATATGAAAGTGTAATCATTTCGTATGCGTGGTACGCTCTACCTGCCTGCCAACAATAGTCGCAATCCGCTTCGTCCTTCTGGGTGCAGCTTTTTTAATGACGATGAGTGCTTAACACTACGTTACAATTTATTTGGTTTTGGTTAAATTTTTTCACCATTATAAATATTCCACAGCTTAAATATTACCTTCACCAATACTGTACTTAATGCAACACTAACCGCCATGACAAACAAGCAGTCCCAGGTTAAAACGAACGAAGAAAAAACACTTGGACTCAGACATATCACACGAAATCTGGAACAAAATCTTTCAGAAACAATAAATGCCAGATTGCAGAATGGACTGCAGTTGCGTCACACGACGCACATGAGCAGACACATAAGACATGCTCCGTCCACAAAGTGAGACAATTGTGTTCAGCCGCCAAGAAAATGTTTTTTCGAAATGTTCCTTTTGACCAAGAAAAACATCCATTTGGCAATCCCCCACGGAAAAAACGCCCCGAAATCAAGAAGTTGCACTATGGATTCTTGCGTACTCCCAGATTGTATATTATAAGTATAAGATTGATACGTATACTTTAACTTAGGAGAATTTTAAAACAGTACAAAAAAATTGTTTGGTAACCTATTTAAGGATAGTTAAATATAGAGAATAAATAACGAAAATGAATAGAAATGAAGAGAAAACTAATGCGGTAAAGTCTGTGCTTTTCTGTAGCACCACTAGTTTACTTTCTTGCGCTTAAGAAGAGAAAGTTATGTAATGCTGCCCAAAAAACGACGAATTGTCAACGTAAAAACTCTTATTACAGGGCCCTGGTAACGAAAAAGTGGATAAATCCGGTTGTTAAATTTAGATAAAAAAAATCCTCTAGCACGAGGTGCAGCCATAATCCATGTTTTATGGCTCCTAGGTACTGAAAAATCGATTGACGGTAAAGCGTCTGCCCGTCCGTCTGTATGCCTGTTAACAACAGTTCAGTTCAGTCAACAAACAGTTCAGGCAATTTTCTCCAAAACTGATATTCCTTGATTGATCTGCCTGATGTCGTGTCTCCTTGAATTTGAAACCGATATTTTAATTTGGGGCGGTATTTTACATGAAACCTCAGATATTTTCAAAATTTTCAAAAAATGGCGCGAACAATTTCAATTAGATAGGTTAAAGAGCGTTTAAGAGAATGGAGTAGATATTATGTTGGTAGAAAACTTTTATTTTTTAAAAACTAAAAAGATCCATAAAATTTTCGGCATCTTCCTACCACTACAATTGTGGAAATACAATATTTTTCTGAATGAAATGTGTTCATCAAAAACAGATCTTCACATAAAGTCAAGTTAAATTTGTTGAAAATGTGAGTATTTGTGGAGTAATTGGGCGTCAAAATTAGTCGACCGCTCTGAAAAATTCTTTGCTTCGTGATCGTTATTACATAGGTGTTTTGAATAAGGTGAATGCTACATAAGTTAGAATTTTCTTTCTTCGTTTCTTACATTGGAGTTTTTGTAATACGTTTACAAATTAAACTTTGAGAAATTATTTAAAATTGATTTCAAATAAATATGAAATAAAGATTAACAACTTTCAGTCGTCCGTTCCCAAATTTCGCAGTTGGATGCCACGTAAGTTAGAATTTGGATTTTATTTCTTGTATTTATATTATATTTCTGTTGTTTCATTTCAAATTTCATCCTTTAATTGTGTTAAATGTGAAAACGAATAGATGAGTTGTCATTGTTGGTTGTTGTATTCACATGTTGTAACGCTGCACTGATAAACAGAAGATGACAATGACGGCTGTGCTTTGTTCGCGGTAATATACACTAGTACTTTATATCTTTGTAGAATATTAAAATACCATAGTGTTTATTAATAAATATTATATGTTACTAATATATGTTAGTGAATACACTGCATACCTTATACAATGCATTCAATGCCAGAAATATTTTTGTTATTTTCTCTGCATTTAAAGATTTTAATAAAAAATCTATTGCTTGAAACTATTTAATTTTAGCAACAAATGTTGTATCATTTCAAATGAGATTTACAAAAAATGATGAGTGAGATATGTTAATACGGAGAGAAATTGTGGTATAAATAGTATTACATAACCGTTACTAATGGCGAGACAGTAATGCTGTTTCAGCACCACTAGTTTTACTTATTTAAGGTCTCTTTTTTCTTCCGCGTATAGGGAATAATCTATAGCAGTGTAGGGAAAGTTATGTAACGCGGTGCGAAAAAGCTGGGGATTTTCGGCAGAAAAATATTCATTGCCAAGCCCTGATAACGAAAAAGTGATTAAATCCAATTGCTAAATTAAGAAAAACACAACACATGATGTAGCCTGAATACCTGTTTTGTGGTTCCTTGACACCAAAAAACCAATCGAATGCTAAACGTTCGACCGTCTGTAAACACCATTAGAACCTAAACCATACTTATCATTTTTACTTTCCCGTATATGTACGTATATACGGAGTAACATACGTAATACAGGGAAAGTTATGTAATGCTGCGTGAAAAAACGGAGGATTTTTGGCAGAAAAAATTCATTGCCGCGCCTTGATAACGAAAAAGAGGGTAAAACCAATTGCTAAATTAGAAAAAAATCCCCTAACAAGTGGTGTAGCCATAATCCCTCTTTTGTAAATCCTTGATACCGAAAAAACAATTCAAAGCAAAACGTCCGTCTGTCCTTCTGTGAACACTACTAGCGCCTTAACCATACGTAGGATTTTTTTCAAACCCCTGTCGATCCGGCTCGTCTCAAAGCTTTCAGATTTGGAAAAAGATTCCGTAAAATTTGGGGGTACTTTACATGAAGCCCCCCGGATATTTTCAAAATTTTCCCAAAAACGGCTCCAAATGTTTTCCTTAAATTTCTTGTATGAATAGAGTAAAATACACTTATTAAGGTGGCATATGTCCTAATTTCACGGTTAGCTCTCGATTTTTGAAAATTGAACAAAGTTGATTTTTTTTCGGCCTCTTCCAAAAACTACAAAATTACAGATAAGATTTTTCTTCAAATAAAATTCGTTCTCCATAGTGAGTTTTTTCATTATGGTCTTGTACATTTTTTTTTAAAATTTCAGTACTTTTCACGCAACATTGTGCGCAATATGTACAATTTAAAAAATTACAAAAACAAGATTTTCTCAAAAACGGCTCTGAAATTTTTTCTTTAAATTTTTGATGAGGATCGTTCCTACCGCGCTCTATGAGATGACATAATCGGCATGTTGCTCTATTCTTTTGTTTTTTCAAAAATTACGAAAATGTAATTTTTTGACTTGTCTTTTCCGTCGTTAATATTTATATTAGCGGCGATTTATTTACATTATAATATTAAGAGTACATGTACTCTAAATAATGTCAAGTAAAGTTTGTCGAAACCTCAACTGTTTTCTGTACTTCTGTACTTTCTGTGAAAAGTAGCTCAATATTCCGCATTTTCAGAAACGGGCAAACGCCATTTTCTCATAAATGACTCCAAATATTTTCTTTAAACTTTTCGAACAGATAGTGCAGATTATACTCTTCAATATGACGTAAAGTTCAATTTGGGGTATTTTTTTCGCTTTTTCAAAAATTACACAAATATAACTTTACTTTCTTGCCTTTTTTAATGATCTCTCACACCGTTAATATGCACATTTCCAGCAATTTGTAAACAATATTGTATTTGTGAGTTGATGTTTTTCAAAAGAGTTCTAATGATGTTTTTCGAAAACACTGTGAAAAGAACGAACAAAGAAAGAAAGAAAGAACGAAATTGTCTGTGAAATGAGCTTCAAATTTCGCATTTACAGTAGGGCTTATACGCCATTTTCTTAATTACGGCTCCAAATTTTTCAAAGAAAATTGCCATTTAGAACGAGCTTTTACTGTTCTTTAATATTCTTAAAATAAAATTTCTATTCTACTATTAGGAAACCGAAAAATTAAGAAAATGTCAAAGACATGCACTTTGGCCGGCGATAGATAGCAGCTTGCAAGAAAACGTGGCAAGTGCGAATACCTAGCCAAGACCAAAGGAATTAGAAAACTAATACGGAAAAGTACGTGCCATTCTGTAGCACCACTAGTTAAATTGCAAATATTGCACGCAATATTTGCAATTTAACGACACGCAATATTTGCAAATTGCACGCATTGCACGCATCGAGAGGTCTGTCCGATTCTGTAGCATCACTAGTTTCAAATTGAAGAAACCCCTTTCGATAGGGCTCCAGTCAAATCTTTGAGATTTTGAAAGAGATTCTTCAAAATTTGGGGTACTTTGCATGAAGCCCCCCGGACATTTCCAAAATTTTCTCAAAATCCGCTCCGAATTTTTTCTTTACATTTCTTGTATGAATAGAGTAAAATACACTTACTAAGATGGCATAGGTCCGAATTTCGCGGATAACTATGAATTTTGGAAAATTGTGAAAATTTGAATTTTTTTCGGCGTCTTTCACCAAGTACAAAATTGAAGTTAGAGATTTTTTTTCTTCAAATAAAATGTGTTCTCCAAAATGAGTTCTTTGTCTAAGGTCATATACGGGCGGAAATTCGATTCCGCGACCCTTTAGTCTCGATGCAGCTGTGGAGGGTCAGCCTTAGCGTCGTCAGCTATCAAGGTTCTTTACGTCCGTATTTTCCGTTGCTTCTGCACAGGAGCCTGTGGCCAACTACACTGACATCGACCTGTCCTTCAGCTACGAAATATTTCGGAGCATCAAGATGGCTGATATGGAGGGCATGAACAGCGTGAAGCAAATGGAAACTTTCGTACCAGTCATGCGTGAAATCACAGAAGCCCAGCTGACGTCCTCTCAGATACAGGACTTTCTCAGGTAACTCAGAACACGAAGATGTAACATGAAAATGTTTTGAAAATTCTCAAGGTGTTTAATTTACACGAATAATAAATAACACGAAGATGTAACATGAAAATGTTTTGAAAATTCTCAATCAATTTAATTTTGATGATTGCTTACTCAAATCATTTATCATACTGTATGTTTCTTGTGAGTGGATTATGTCGTGAGGACATGGATAGGAGGGAGTATGTGACGGGAGAAAGACGAACTCCTGATTGGCTATTAACAGCGGTTTATTATAAGCTCTGGTTGCAAGTACATTGTCACATCCTAACAGAGGCTACGCAGTCCAGCACTCAGTCGGTCGTTGCCATGAGGAGAGTGGGGGAGAGGTGGTAGGCAGCGGCGGCGGCGGCAAAGGCGGTAATGAAGGCAGATAGGCTGGCAGTGGTTTGCTTGGCTCAGCCTTGCGTCGATTCCCGCCTTGGTCAACCCGAGGGCAACCGTGGAGTTGGGACGCCGGCGATCACTACCATGCTCACGAAGAGCGGTAAACAAGCGACCAACTCGGCGGCCGAACGCCGCCTTTATATACTGCCGGGTCAGTCCATCCCTACGGCAGCGGGGGTGGCATTGCACTCGTTCGGGTCACGCACAGGGGGAGGGGGGACGGGCGGTCAGCCCGCACATCTGGAAGCCATGCCTGCTCGACCCGGGCGAAGTGAAAGCGGAAGCGTCCAAGGCGGCGTCGCTTCACCACAATTATAATTATTTCATTGATGTATTCTGTCTGTACCGAATTTGCATTGTGTTTCTTTTTACATTCTCGCTACGGAGTAGAAAGAAAGTTATGAAATGCTGCGCGGAAAAACGGCGAATTTTGGAGAAAAAAAATGTATTACAGAGCCCTCGTAACGAAAAAGTGGATAAATTCAGTTGCTAAATGTAGAAAAAACTCCTCTAACACGTGGTGAAGCCAGATTCCTTGTTTTGCGGTTTTTGAACCGCAAGATACCGAAGAGTCGAATGAGGGCAAAACGTCTGTTCGTCCGTCAAGCTCGTTCAGTTCGTCCGTCAAGCTCGTCAAGTTTGTTAGTACGAGCGTTGGTCACAAACAACGCTAGCGGCTAAACCGTTCAACAGATTTTCTCCAAAATTGACGTTCGTCAATCGATCTGGTTGACGTCGCGGTCCCTCGAATTTTAAACCGAAGTTTTAATTTATTGGGGGTCCTTTACATGACCGCCCTTGATATTTTCCAAATTTTCAACTAGTGCTGCTACAGAATGGCACAGACTTACCCGTGTTAGGTTACTTTTTCCTTGGGTCTGGGCTAGTTTTTCAGAATTACCATATACTCGTACCAGCTGCTGCCATCTGTAGCCGCCCAAAGTATTTTTTTTACATTTTATTAATTTTTCGGTTTTTTAATGGTAGAACGGAAATATTAATTTTATAATATTAAAGAACAGTAAAACCTTCTCCTAAATGGCAATATTCTTTGGAAAATTTGTAGCCCTTTTCTAAGAAAATGGCGTTTAGCGCTACTAAATATGCAAAATTTGAAGCTCTTTTTCACAGAAAATTTTTGAGTTTTCGAAATACTTCATTAGAAGCGATTTCAAGCACTTTAAGGTAAAAATATAATAGTGTTTATAAATTGCTGGTAATGTGCATATTAAATGTGTTACAGACTTTTCAAAAAAAATTGAATTTCATTTTTCTGTGTATTTTCTCATAAAAGCTTAGCACTCACTATTGATTTAGGCATAATTTGACCACCAATATGAATTAAACAGTTAAATCCTATACAGATTCCCCTCCTAAGTACAGCTATCCTACTTGGATTAAATTTATTCGATTAGAGAGCGTATGAACTATTCTAACGCCCATTGAGAGCTCACAGTACTAGTAAAGAGGTAAAAGACTTCCGTGATTCCTACCCATTAAACTAAGTTGATATTAATTTTTGTATACGTAATCTTCTATGCTAGTTTTATTAATTTAAAACGTGTTGTGATGTTTTATTTATTTATTTTTTTGTCAAAAAACAGTAAAAACTGTATATGACGTGTGGGGAAAGAGATTTATCTGCGCACATTTTCTTGAGGACCAGAATTTTAAAAAAAACAAAAAAAAAACAAAAAAACCGAAAAAAATGAATGCAGAAAATAATTATTTTAGAAAAATAAAAATATTTGAAAAATGTTTATTCCTGAGTTATGGAAAATCGATTTCAACGGCAAATAAACTACAAGCAAAAGGAGTGCTCAACAAAGCGTGCGCACAGTGAAGCTACATTTACGTCCAGAGGCAAAACAAGTGGTCATCTCAGCATTTGCTCAATGGATCGGGGAAACTGGACGAAAACCTGATGGAGATGGGGGTCATTGACCCGGAAGCTGAAGTTCATTAATTGTTACTCAAATTTCGGCATTATCAGAAATGCTCAAACGCCATTTTCTCATATATGGCTGCCAATTTTTTCTTGAAATTTTTGTAACAGATAGTGATAATTACACTCTTTAATATGACGTAAAGTTTATTTTGAGTTTTTTTTTGTTTTTTCAAAAAATATATAAATGTAAATTTTTTGAAAGATCTCTCACATCTTTAATATGCTCATTATCCCCAATTTGTAAAGATTATTATATTTGTGAGTGTACGTGCTTTAAATAACTTCAAATGAAGTATTTTGAAAACTCAAAACTTTTCTGTGAAAATGAGCTTCAAATTTCGCATTTTTAGTAGCGCTAAAACGCCATTTTCTCTTAAACGGCACATACTTTTTAAAAGAAAATTGCCATTTATGACGAGGTTTTTGTGTTCTTTAATATTCTAAAATTAATGTTTCTGTTCTACCAAAAGGAAACAGAAAAATTAAGAAAATGACAAAAAATGTACTTTTGGTGGTGATAGATGACAGCTGGCAAGATAGAGTTTGTGGCAATTCCGAATAGCTAGCGAAGACCCAAGAAAATAGAAAACTAATACGGGAATCTCTATTTTCAATTTTGTAGCTGGAGAAAGACGCCGAAAAAAATTCAAACTTTCAAAATTTTCGAAAATTCAGAGTTATCCGTGAAAATCGGACCTATGCCATGTTAATAAGTGTATTTTACTCTATTCATACAAGAAATTTAAAGAAATAATTTGGAGCCGTTTTTGAGGAAATTTTAAAAATCCCCGGGGGGCTTCATATAAAGTACCCCCAAATTTTGAAGAATCTTTTTCAAAATCTCAAAGCTTTGACTAGAATCTGATCGACTAGGGAATATCCATTTTGGAAGAAATCGTACGTATGGTTTAGGCCCTAGCAGTGTTCACAGACGGACAGACAGACGGACGGACGGACAGACGGACGTTTTCCTTTCAATTGGGTTTTCGGTATCAAGGACCTAGAAAACAGGGTTTCTGGCTACACCACGTGTTAGGGGATTTTTTTCTTAATTTAGCAACTGGTTTTATCCACTTATTCTTTTTCACGGCCCGGCAATTATTTTTTTCCGCCAAAAATTGGCCGTTTTTTCGCGCAGCATTACATAACTTTCCCTCTACTACGTATATCACTCCGTGTATACGTACGTATACGGAAAAGTAAAAAGGTAAAAATAAGTGTCATCTTATAGAAATTTCGAAAATGTCTTAGGGACTTTAAGTTAAGTGCTTGCAAAAAAATTGAAAGTTACGTTTTAAATTCAACATAAGCGGCATAAGTATGTTATCTGAGGAAACTTCCATTTTGGTGAAAATCCTGTGGACGGTTTAACGCTAGGGCTGTTCACAGGTAGACTGACGAGCTGACACACGGACGGACTGACAGACAAACGAACTGACAGACGGAAGAACTGACAGACCGACAAAATGACAGACGGATGAACTGACGAACGAACTCACAAACGGACGAACTGAAAGACTGACTGAAGAAATGGCGGAAGAACTGACAGTTGGACGAACTGAAAGGCTGACCGAAGGAATGACAGACGGACGAACTGACAGACGGAGGAACTGCCAGACTGACTGACAAATGAACTGACGTACAGGCAGTCGAACTGTCTTAGGACGGGCTAACAAACTCCAGGACAAACCGACGGACGAGCAAATTGACAGATGGACTGAGTGACGGAGGTGCAAACGGACTCTGCGACTTACGAACAGTCTCCTCGGGCGGACACACTGACCGGAATTTTTAAAAAAAACATTTTTTTGGTATAGGAAACCCCCAAAACGTGTAACTCCTTGAAAGTCTTCACATCGAATGTTTGCAGCAATACATAACTTCTTCTACGTTCATAAGAGAGTAAAAATATCATTTTCTACTGAATAATCTACGTGCGTAAATTCTCAGGTACAACGCATCACAAGGCTACGACTTGGTGTTCCTGGAATGGCTGATGTACCAATCGTATTTCGGCATTGTACATGCAGTGGGATCCCCTCCTCTAGTAGGCATCCTTTCGCTAGGGGGCTTCGCCCCCACATACAACGCCATCGGCAACCCCAACAATCCAGCCTACAATCCTGAGGTCCTCAGCAGCAACTCAGAACGCATGACGTTTTGGGAGCGTCTCCAAAACACTTATTCCATCCTCTACATGACAGCACTCTGGAATTTCAAAGTCTTTCCGCAGCAGGTAAGAGATGACCATTTATTTTGTAGCACGAAGTAATGTTAGGGCAAATGCAATAAATGCAGGCATATCACTTCTTCCCTCATTGTACGAAAAATTATTTTTAAATGTATTTAAAGCCGAAAAAACTGTATTCAAACCTATGCAAACTCTAATAGTTGTTGTTTACACTATTTTTGTGACACTAGATATGTAAATTTCAAATAACAATAAAACAATTTAAATTAATTTGTACTATTGCATTATTCTTGTTTGAAAGAGCATTCGTTTCATTATCAAAGAGATATGCTCTTCCGTTTGAAGAAATATCCTTGGGAGAAAAGGTTTCTTCCATTTCAATTAATGGAATGGAAAACAATAAATATTTCTTATCAATTATTTTTAATCAGTGCCCACCTAGTGAAGTGAAAATGTTCCCGACTGTTCACTTACTCCATTTCATTTCAAGAATGGCAATTTTTCTCCCAAATTGACTTGTTTCTAAAACAGCCCTCTGTCCCTCAGGAAACTCTTCTGCGGAAGCATTTTGGTGCAATGCCTGCATCTGTATACGACACAGAGCACAACATGAGTTTGCTGATATTATGCAACCACTGGACCTTGGAATATCCGCGAGCCCTTCTGCCTAACGTTCTTCAGCTGACGGGGCTGCATGTACGCAAAGAGAACCGACCGCTCCCCGCAGACCTGCAGGCGTGGCTGGACGGCGCGGAGCAGGGCGTCGTCTACTTCAGCCTGGGCTCCAACGTGATGAGCAAGGACCTGCCGGCCGACAAGCTCCAAGCCATCCTGCGTGCGCTGGCGCGCCTGCCGCAGCGGGTGCTCTGGAAGTTCGAGAATGAAACGCTGCCCGGCCAGCCGCCCAACGTCCGAGTGTCCAAGTGGCTGCCGCAGCAGGACATCCTCGGTGAGTCCTCCCCCACGCCCTCACCCTCTCTCATCAGACGCCCAACGCATCCTCGGTATGTCCTTCCCCTTGTCCACAGACTCTCACATCACACTCTCAGCCCAACCTTGGTGAGTCGTCTCCTCCTGTACTCAACTTTTCGCACCGCACGCCCAGCACATGACGGTGAATTGTCCCCTCCCGTCCTCACACCTCCGCTCCTCGCATCATATGCCCAATGTATGGTGTACTCCTCATGCCCTCAACCACTCTACTCTTTACAAAACACACCCAAAGTATCCTCTTTAAGGTCTGACGTTCTCTGCAACATCAGGCTTCGCATCAAACGCCCAACGTACTATCCTCAGTGAGTCCTCCCCTCCCGTTGTCATACCGCCGCTCCCGACATCACACGTCCAAAGTATCGTTGATGAGTTACCACCTCCCGTTTTCATCCCCTTCGCTCACAAGTCCCACTTATTCTTAGTGATTCCTCTCCTCCCGTCCTCATACCGGAGTTCCCGACATCACATGTCCGAAGTATCGTTGATGAGACACCCCTCCGTTCTCATTTCCTTCGCTCCAAGAATCACATGTCCAACGTATCCCAATGATTCACAATTGTAACTGGTTAAGACAGGTGAAATTGTGCAGTTGAAACGTTCAGACGTTAAGCGCGAAAACGAATGTTTAGTTGTCTCTTCAACCGCAAAGGGCATAATCTAATATTTTGAATTTGCGATATAACAGGCTTTTAAATTAAAGGTCATTGTAGAGTGTGAATGTGTATCAATAGCACAATATGCCGCTACCAATCCACAGCTGGCCGTTTGTCTCCCATAACAAGAGGGAGAACTTATAAAAACTTTCTAAACCTTTGCAGAGAAAGGGAAAAGGCAAAGAATACAGACATCCATTTCAACGACAATAAAACAGCGCATTTATTTAAAGGAGAAATATTGCATTGGCTTGAAAGGACTACTATAAAAGGAAACTGCTTTCTTTTCAGCCCTCATTTCTGCCTAGATAATACAAGAATAATAAAAACTGCAAAAAGTTTGAGGTAATATATTGAAAATCAACTAGATAGTTGTCAACTGTTAGCGGCTGTCATAACATAATAATTTAGCACGAGACAGCAACACACAAATTTAAACATTTCCTTTTAGACAGAAAAAAAATCTGCTCTATTACCATTTCTATTCACTGCACTATCAGATTGGCGAAGAATTATTTACGAAAAATTAGTGAAAAATAAAAATCTCCGCGTATCTCGCCCCACAGCGCTATATCAGTCCACTGCAGTACTCGCTCAGTTCATGACGGAGATTTCCACCTCAGTTAGGTTCAGTGCAGTGCAACCCCTCGCTTCGCCACGACATGCCCCGTCACGTCTTGCTCGTCGATGCCACCCAGCCCCATGGCCGGCCGCACTGCCTATGGGCTAGAGCTAAATGCTAGAGCGTCGAAGGGGAGGCCGGCAATGTCTCGGGCGGCAAGCATCCCCTCGTCCGCGGAGAAGGGGGAGGCGCGGCATTGGTGTTGCTGCTGCGACGCAAAACAGCCCCAATTCTTCTGTTAGACGCGAGGGGGCGCTGGCTGACGGCGAATTTCGTCCTCTGGCAGTTGGAGTGGAGAACTGACTCGTCTGAGGCGGGCAGCGGCAAATTTCTTTCCAACTTTTTTAAGTATGGGGCGCGAAATACATGATCTGGCCCCATAATTCATTGCTAATACCATTGAGCGCCCAACGAACCGGGAAATTAAGAGTTCTATAGTAGACACCGATGGCTAGGAGATGAATCACAAGTCACTTTGAAATTATTGTCCGTTGCGCTCTGGTCACTTGTTTATGTACCGTTTGTTGCAGCCCACCCGAACGTGCGCGTGTTCATCACGCAAGGCGGCCTGCAGAGCTTCCAGGAGGCCGTGTACCATGGCGTGCCCCTGCTGGGCATCCCGTTCATCGGCGACCAGCCCTTCAACGTGGCCAAGATGGCGGCGGCGGGCGTGGGCGAGCGCCTGGCGCTGGGCGACCTCAGCGAGCACTCGCTGCTGGCCGCGCTGCGCCGCCTGCTGCACGACCCCGCCTACCGCGCGCGCATGCGCCGCTCCTCGGCCGTGTACCGCGAGCACAAGGCGCGCTCCCTGGAGACGGCGCTGTGGTGGGTGGAGTACGTGCTGCGCCACGACGGCGCGCCGCACCTGCGCGCCGCCTCGCTGCGCCTGGCGTGGTACGAGCTGCTGCTGCTGGACGTGGCGGCGGCCGTGGCGCTGGCGGCGCTGCTGCTCGCCGCCTTCGCCCTGCGACGCCTGTGGCGCGCCCTGCGCGCTTCGCCCTCACAGTCGCGCGCCACGCGACAGCGCAAGGACAAGTAACATTAGCTGACACAGAAGGACTTCCCACCAATGTGTTCAAGAGCTTTTCGAATAAAAGAAGAAATGTGTGGATTTATCCATTTTTCTTTACCAGAGCTCGGCAATATGAGTTTTTCTGCCGCTAATTTCTATTGTAAAAAAATCAGTTCTTTAAAAAAGGTCGCGATCATTAATTTTTTTGAAAAAGGGAGTAGTTTTTGCTTAATTTGGGTTTGAGAAAAACAATTTTCTCAAAATCTGCTCCCATTTTTTTTCAGTTATTTTTTTTCTTTTAAGGTTAAAAGAAGGGACGCTTGAAAGAAGGCCGCTGGTATCATTTTCGTTGATCTCTCTGAATTTTTGCAAATCACTCATTTAGAACAGAAAAGAACATTTATTTTGCTACTCACAAATACAGCATATTTTCGGTGGTAGTTTTCTCAGTAGTTACAAATACAGAAAAGAAACAATCAAACAAACATTATAATATTTCCAGATTACTTAATAAAATTTTACAAAATCCTTCCCTCGTTTCCTATCATGCTAAAGGAGACCCAACACAAAATAAAAATAATGAAAGCAAAAACGTAATTTTAATGCTCACATATTCTTAAAAAAATACAACTTCTTTCATCTAATTTCAATTTTTTACTGTCCCGTATTCTATACATACGTATAGTATAGGGAAAGTCATGTAATGCTGCGCAAAGAAACGGCGAATTTTCAGCAGGAAAACACTTATTACAGGGACCTGGTAACAAAAAAAGTGGATAAATCCAGTTGCCACATTAAGAATAAAAATCTCCTAACTCGTGGTGTAGCCAGAATCCCTGTTTTATGGGTCCTTGATGCCGAAAAAAACAATTGTAAGCAAAACGTCTGTCCTTCTGTCTGTCAGCCCGTCCGTCTGTCTGTGAATAACGCTAGCGGCCAAACCCCTCAGCCGATTTTCACCAAAATTGATATTCCCTTATTGATTTGACTGATCTCGCGGCCCCTTGAATTTGAAAAAGATATTTTAATTTTGGGGGTATTTTACATGGAGACCCCCGGACATATTCAAAATTTTCTCAAAACCGTTACAATTTTTTCTTTAAACTTTTTGTAAAAATAGAGGAAAATACACTTATTAAGGTGGCTTAGGTACGATTTTCACTGATAACTGAATTTACGAAAATTGCAAAAGTTTGAATTTTATGCCGCGTCTCCTCCAACTACAAAATTGCAAATAGAGATTTTCCCTTCAAATCAATTTGTTCTTCGTAGTGAGTTCTTTCTTTAAGGTCACATACATTGTTTTAAATTGGTCACGTACATTGTTGAAAATTTTAGTCGTTTTCGTGCGATATTGCGTGCAAGATGTCAAATTTTAAAAAATTACAAAAACAAGAATTTCTCGAACGGTTCCACAAACGGCTCCAAAGTTTTTCTTTAAGTTTTTTGTAAGGATATTGATAAATGTACTCTATTATATGACAAAAACGCCATATTGCTCTATCCTTTTGTTTTTTCAAAAATTGCAAAAAAATAATTTTTATGACTTGCCCCTCACGTCGTTAATATTTGCATTAGCTGCGATTTGTTGACATTAATATATTAATGCGCACATGTGCTTTAAATGATTTCAAGTAAAATTTCTCGAGAATTCAACCGGTTTCTGTGAAAACTAGCTCAAAATTCCGCATTTTCAGAAACGCTCAAACGTCATTTTATCATAAAAGGTTCCAATTTTTTTCTTCAAACTTTTGGAGCGGATAGTGTTAATTGCACTCTTTAATATTATGCAAAGTTGATTTCGGAGTATTTTTGGTTTTTTTCAAAAATTACAAAAGTGTAATTTTTTTTTAAGTTTTCTCAAATCTTTCATATACCAGCATATTACCAGCAATTTGTAAACATTATTATATCTGTGAGTGTAAGTGCTTCAAATGACTTCAAATGAAGTTTTTTGAAAACTTAACAAATTTCTGTGAAAAAGAGCTTTAAATTTCGCATTTTTAGTAGCGCTTAGTCGTCATTTTCTCAAAAATGGCTACAAATTTTTAACAGAAAATTGCCATTTTGGACGAGGTCTTTGTGTTCTTTAAAATTCTAAAATTAATATTTCCGTTTTACCATTAAAAAACGTAAAAATTAAGAAAATGTCAAAAAAATTTACTTTAAGCGGCGATAGATGGTAGCTGGTTTTCTTAATGAATATATTTATTAACATTTCATCTTTAAATCAGATTATGCTTAATTTTTTGAAAATACTAGTAGTTTTTCTATAATTTCCTGACTAGCATAATAGCCGGCATCTAATTAACTCCGCTTCAGATAGCCGGATGCGCCGTAAATTACAATTTGCAATTTTGTATATTACTCCTTGGTTCGTTTTTACATTCGACCTTTTGTTACACATTTACACATTATTTTTTAAAGAAATTATTGATTTTCAAATATTTGAAATAAAAATTGCTATTTCTTTCAGGGAGTATTGACAATGCAGGGAATGCAACAATTGAATTCCGTTCCGCTGTCGCAAATTTCTGTGAATTACGTGTCATTGTTGTGACTTGATAATTATAGCTGTGTAGTATCAGGCTTCTTTTTCCAATACAAACTTAAAAAACTTTTGTATTATATTTTTAGTAGTAGAATTCACATAGTTTTGACAAGACTGCAATGGAAACAGTGAGTTGTTTGCGTCTTGGTTGAATTGGACGTTTTCAAATAAGAGCTAAGATATTAGTAGGGTAGAAAGTGCAATATTTCAATTTACGTAGCGGTTTCCAATAATACCGGAAAGTATGTGCTGTTGTAACAACACTAGTTTTGCATTCTGAAAGAAAGTCTCCAGTTCTGTTAAAGGTAATTGGTTCCAATTTTGTATTGTTCTGTTTACCGTGCTCTGTTTTCTTTGCCTAGTTTTGGACCCATGATCCTTCTCCACGACGTATGTTGGTTTTGATAATCTAGCCTGCACTTCCTCCCATGGGCGATCACCTCCTATTGATTTGAATACTGCACAACGACGCGATTTCTCTCTGCGTTTTTCAAAAGATCCCCACGATGTAAATTCAGAATTAGAACCTCCTCTCCTAACCTCACAGAACCTTGCCGAGGGGTCGCTTATTCCTGAAACTACGCCACAAGTAACGGATCCCTCCGGTCGCGTTCAAAATACGTCTAATTGTGGTCTGATCCAGAAGGCATCTCTGCTTGGCTGCTTTACTACCAGCACGAGGTTAATTGTCCAAACTAGCTCGTTTACCATAACCTGCGTCCCTTCGTCACTTCACCTTCCCAATGAGTTTATATCTTCACCGATAATTAACTGTTGGTTCTCCCTGTACTAATGCGCGTTCTCTCTACAAGTTTCTGCAAGACATTCATATTTTCCCTTGGAGGTTGATACATTTTTATTATTTCCCATGTACCTCTAACGGTTTTTCTCTGAACTTCAACTGCAATCATTTCACAATTTGGATTACATCACAATTCGCCGTATTTAAAGCAATTTTTAACAGAGCCCCGCAACACGCAAATAAACACAGCCCCGCCGCGACTACCTCGATCTCTTCTAAACACTACGTAGTTTTCCTTTATTATCTCCTCATTTGAGAAGTCCACACTGTGCCATGATTCCGTTCCTACAACAATATCGGCATTGTAAATTTCTGCAAGATTCCAAGAGTTTAAACTTTTAATAACAACGCTTCAACAGTTTACCTGCAGCAATACTAAAGACTTGCCCTCGTTTGTGTCCATTGTTTTTTCTTCTCAGCCGCTCCAGAGATACCCTGCGGCCGCGTGCGCACTGACCTTCATAAATAAGCGCCCCAACTTTGAGGCACCGTTCTTGTTGAGGTGTAGGCCATCGTGACCCAGATCGCCGTCCGCAATCCAGGCGTTGCGATCCACCATCTGGGCGCCTAACCTGCGCGACACCCAGTCCATTCCGACATTGATTAGGCCTCTGCGGGTCCAGCGAGTGTCTCTCCTGCGTAAAAGAACACTCAAGATTCATTTTTCAGTAGGAAACTTTTTTCTTGCTGCTGTTACAAGTTTGTATATGTCACCTATAACTTAGTCTACATTCCTTTTCGAGTCGTTGGTTCCCACGCGTAAAATAACTGCATCCGGTCGGCTCAGATCCAGGTTCTCGATAACTCGGCGTAGTTGTGCCGTTTGAATGCCCGGAAAATACCATACGTCCAGAGCATCGTTACCAGACCCAGTAAGGCGAACGATGCTGTCTCCTAGAACAATCATATTTTTTCAGTACTCTTATCAACATGTATCGTAGTTTCAGGAACACTGCTAGTACTCGCCTGTATTGAATGGTTTATTTCAGAAACATGAGTCAGATTTTTGCTTCCTTGATATCTTAGTGCTATCGCATTTTCTGTAAGTGTATGCGTTGCTTGAGTCAGATCTGGCACACGTCAAGCGATTCTGGAGGATTTTTGGAACAGGCGTCCTGAAGAACTGAATCACTGTTTTTTTTACACATAACCGCAGTCAGAGTTTTTGTTTGTTCACACTGAAAAGTTACTTTTCACTGACTTATGTTGTTTCTGAAATAAGCCATTCAACTGTTCCTCCAGCTTCTTGTTCCTTTTCATGCATTCTTCCAGTAATGCTTTCGTGGTCCTCATTCTCGCTCCAGCTCCCGTATTCGCTCATCGGCTCTCTGCTCCCGTTTAACATGACAGGCGCTGCAGGTAAAATCTTCACTGCCTCTAAACCGGCTCTTCACGTTACCACAGCTGTAATGATACCAGCGGTAACACCTATCGCACTGCGCTCGAGAACGCAAGTTCCGTTCACAACCAGCACACGTTATTGCCTGCAGCTGCAAAACTGCGTCGTTGCTGGGGTCAGGATTTAGTTCCACCCCGCCTATTACCAACAGCATAGCAAGAACCGCTGAACTCTACACTGCTAGCCGCCAGGAATCACTGTGAAGAGCAGCGCCGGGCGAGGCGCCCCAGGAAAGGAGCGCGGCAAAAGACCGCGCGTCCGGTAACATTCCAAGGAACACCCCACTGCCACCGGAGCTCCCGGAAAACACGTCCGTGCAATCCGAACCAAAGAAGATTAGTAGTATTAGAAAAGATATGAGAAACTATGTGCTGTTGTAGCACCACTAGTTTATAATGTTGTTTTACTGAATCCGTGCAGTTCGTACAAGCGACATCAGGAGTGAATTTTCAAAACATGTACGAGAACTTACGTAATAAAACTTAATATTATTTGTATAAACTAATTACATACTATACTGTTATACACTTCGTTGGTCTAAAGTCAAACTGCATGAAACTGAGATGCTTATCGTCGAGTTTTTCGTTTAAAGTTAACTAAATATCCAGATTCAATTCACGAAAAATTGGTGATCACTGTATTAATTACACGCGTACAATTAAAACTCTACCATGCAATTAAAACTCCACGAGTATAGAAATCAACATTCTGAAAAAGAAACAAATCCGTTTAATTAGGTCACTGTAACTCAGATATTGCCAAGGTATTTCCAGTCGGCCATAAAACTTTAACAACTAGTGGTGCTAAAAAAGCACGTACTTTCACGCAAAATTACGCGAAAAGAACTCAAATTTTCAATAAATTTTACATGACCTAATTTCGAAATATATCTTTAAGGAACAGATTTCATTAAAAGAAAAAATCTTTATCTTCATAATTGTAGTTGTGGAAGACTCCAAAAAAAGTTTGCAATTTTCGAAAAATCCGAGTTTTTGAAGAAAATGAAAACTACATCATTCTCTTAAACGTCCTTCACTATCCAACAACAACATTCAATCAAAAACGATGAAGCCATTTTTTGAAATTTTTTTGAAAAGTACCCAACAAAATTAAAATATAGGTTTCAAATTCAAGGGGCCACGACATCAGCCAGATAGATTGGAGAAAATATACAGAATGGTTTAGCCGCTAGCGTTGTTCACAGACAAACGAACATACGTTTTGCCGTCAATCGATTTTTAGGAACCAAGGACCCACAAAACATGAATTCTGACTACACCACATGTTAGAGGATTTTTTGTTGTAAATTTAGCAACTGGTTTTATCAACTTTTTCATTACCAGGGTCCTGTAATAAGAGTTTTCTGCCGAATATTCGCCATTTTTTCTCGAAGCATTACGTAGCCTTCTCTCTACTGCGTAAGCGGTAGCGAGAAAGTAAAAATGAATATCACAGATTGCGTACTTTCGTAAACTAGTGCATGTAAACAATGAATAATAAAAACAATATTGGTGAAGTGAATGTTTGATACTAGCTGACTAATGAAACAACATACTACATTTAACACGAATCAATTGTTTTGTATGGTTAACAATTGGTCTCAGCATATTTTAAATGTAAAAAAAAATAAACGTTGTTTTTACCCTTTCTCAACAGTGCGCCAGCAAAATTGAATCAGAAGTGACTCTTACTTTCCAATTTTGATACATGTCTCTCTCTAATACCTGTCTTAACTTTTCGTGGGAAGTAATATTTTAATAGCTTTGTCAGCTTCTAATATTTCATCCGGAATATGTTCAATATCTTCCATTTTAAAACATTTATTTGTCCTCTGTGTCAGTATGGTGATCATAAGTATACAAGGCTCACTTAGGTCTTTTTTAGAAGCAATATGACGTCATCAAATGTATGCCTCAAATGGTAAGGTTGTGCATGAATTTCTCAAAATTTAATTTATTCTACAATGGAAACGAAAACTATTGAAGGTGTAACATGTGGATAAAAAGGCATAATTGCACTCGTGGTAAACAAGAAAACTCTCTTCTATCGTCGCTCGTGTTATTAAACATACCACACAGAGAGAGATGGCTTAGAGCATCATCTGATGTCATAGCTGTTTCTTTTGCCGGGAGATCCTAGGTTCGAGTACCTTCGGTGGCAGAACTTTCGATACTAGCTAGAAAACTAGGTCGAATTCAGACGTTGCCTGAAGGAGAATTCTAGCGGCCGGATAGCCTGGACCACGCCCTAATATGTAGTTTTCCGTGGTTTCTCCTATCAACAGCAGGCGAACGGGAGAAGTGCCCGGAACAATACCCTAACAAACGGGCCACGGACTGCGCGCGATCCTTCCTTCGTATTCGTTGTCCTATCCTTACCCCCTTACTTACACACATTTACACTTATTTACACTTACATACACTACACTACCACACATGCCGGGAAACCGATCGGGAGTCTAGAGCTTGTCCCGGTTGGGGCGGTGCCACACTGGTAGGAGATACCTGGTAGGGGAAAACCCCGTTAGCCGACGGTAGATCGGCGCCGGATTTCACTATCCAGCGGGGGAAAATCACAGCCATCTCCCGTGATAAAATCATGCACTACCCTTACGGGGCTAATGACCTTAGCAGTTGATGCTCCCGCAATCACTAATCAGTCAATTGAACATTCCACTCCTCCAGCAACACACCTCTCTTTACCCTTTCATTTCGTTCTCACATCCTAATAATCCACATGTCCTAATAATCAATAACCTCGTCTATTATTACTGTGTCACATTTTTGAGAACGAATAATCAAATTTTGACAATACATTGGTTATAGTAATTCCATTATAGTATTCATTGTAATCTTTACGAAATGGATGAAATATAAGAAGAATAGATCGTAATTGTCGTAACATCTTAGGCATCTTATTTCACAAATAACTAATTTCAACTTCACACCGATGTTATGGAATGGAAATGGTGGTTTACTCAGAAATAAAGGACTATTACACAACACAGAGTTTATTTACATGATGCGTGAATTAGTACAAGAAAGACAGCAAAGTTGGATGACCTGACGTTTCAGACAGTACCTCTTACTTGTAAAGTGGCAACTGTGAGTCCCTCGAACCTCGACACACCGCCTTACACAGGCATTCTTATATTAGGCATGAGAGATGGATTGGAGGTGCAACTCCTCTCTCATCTCCTCTGTACAAATGCCGATCACCATCAGTTCTGAGCACGTGTGTTATCAGCTGGTGTGGACAACGCATATTGTTTAAAAGCTAAGCCAAACGGGAGGGGAAATTACGTAACAATAGCCCAGCACGACGCACTTGCGTAATATAAAGCTGAATTCTACGGCGCAGGAATTTCCCGCCAGCGAAGGACGACTGGCACAAGGGCGCCATGGCGAAACGTAGAAACCGTCGTGGGGAGAAGCAAGCCATCCCACCGTTGTGGACACAGTAACGACGTAATAGTCTGACCCAACGAAGATTCGACTAACGACCTACATTGGGAACTACTTCACGGGCGCAGTCTAAAACTCGTAACATAACCCGACAAACTGAGAGGGAAGGGAACGTAGGACAAATACCGAGAGAGAAGGCCAGAATTTTAGAAGTACAGGGGCGCTCTGAGGAAGTGCGTCGCCATAAATGCGAACACATCGCAAAACCCGCAAAACTAAAAACTCAGCGACAAGTTAGAGAAAAGTGAAAGTGATTGTTAAATTGATGAAACCGATTTGAAAAAATTCATGCATGTGAAAGCTGGCGATTCGAAACAACGCTTCACTGCAGCATGTGAGGCGACAAACGAATGAGTATACAGGCAATTCTTACAATAAACTGATTACTTTAAGTGAGGGAATTTAGAGTGCCGAATATTTTCCACTGTAGAAAGGAAATTCCAAACGTTCTTAAGATCTTAAACAAACTACCGGCTGCCGATACCTGGTGGCCTGAGATCGCTAAAGCAGTAGGGTCGTAGTAATCTCGGACCGAAGCATCGCGGGTTCGAGTCCCGCCTCGGGAATTATTGTATTCGTGTTCGTCCTTTCACCTCTTATCATCACCATATCATGTTATTTTCGCTGCTACCATAACGTTAAACCCAATAGTGATTGCTAATGACTTAGATAAGCTTGTTAAATAACAAAAAAATCTACCGGCTGCTAGCTCGAAGTCGGCCCCTGTCGAAGAGAATTCTTGCGGACGGCTACTCGGTAATTTTCCGTGGTTCCTCGATTAACACCCGGCGAATGTCGGAGTAGTTCCCTCTCAAGCGGACCGAGCGTTATCTTCCCTCCTTCCTCCTTGGCCTATCCTCACCCCTTACAAATATTTACGTGCACTACACTACCTCACATGTCGGGAGCTTAGAGCTTGTCGCGGATAAAGCGTGCCCATTGCTGGGAAATACCTGGCTAGGGAAAACCCTCGCAAGGCGACCTGTAGGTCGCCACCCGATCTTGCCATCCTGCGGGGGAATATCACAGCAATATTTCGCGATAAAAACATGCACTACACTTACGGAACGAATGACCTTAGCAGTTGGGGTGCCCGGAAACTAATTAATAAAAGAATCATTGAACAAAACAACACCATTGCTGTGAATTTCGGGTCACGGTGATTTCACTGCAATGCCTCTGACTGTCCTCTTTCGTAGGTTCGAGTCCCGAGGATGGCAGGATTTTCAACTCTAGCTCGTCAGCTAGGTCGAAATCAATCGCTGTCTGGAGGAAAATTCTAGCGGCCGGCTGCTCTGATCGGTATTTTTTTCTTGGTTTCTCCATCAACACCAGGGGAATGCCGGGGCAGTATCCTAACACAAATGGGCCACGACCCTCTTTCTTGTCCTATCCTCCCCCCTTACACACATACACACACAAACACACACACTAACATGCAATACACTATCTCACAAGCCAAGAGACCGGTTGGGTGCTTAGAGCTTGTCCCAATGGGGCGGTGCCCCATTGATAGGAGTTCCTGGTTGAGGAAAATCCCGCTAGTCAAAGATAGGTCGGCATCGGATTTCGCCATCCAGCCGGGAAAAATCACCGCCACCTCCCTTTGAAAATAACGCACTACACTTACGCGACTAATGACATCGTTTAGTTGACGCGTCCGGAATCACTAACAATCAGTCAATCGGGTCATGGCTACCAGAACAATCGGGAGAAACTGTGGACAACTTCCTCCGGAAGGCGGAGCATCCCTCTCTCACACCACACCAGCGCCCCACTCCCAGTGACCTGCGACAATGCTGCGATGTCTCTGAATACAAACTTGTTGAGCACTCCTGGCCGTGCAATATTTCATTTTCTACTTCCATTGCATAATGTTGTCATTGGATCACTGCAACCTGTTGCATAATGATGGTAATTTCGATACAGTTTTCATTATGATACAGGTTCTTGACCAATCACAGAGACGCTTACAAACCATGTATTGTCACTTCAATAATCATTGAGAATCGTTGCAGTAAATGTTTCGTTCCAGTGTGTATATTAAAATTGCATTTAATATTTTTTTTATTTTATGCTTCTCAGTTTTAATTCCTTTTATTTGTAGTATTTTTTACGTGAAATATTATTTAGAATAAATTGAATTGTAATTTCATTTTGATCGTATTTGACTAGCGCAGTGGTAGTTATTGAAGAGAACATTTGATTGACGTTAAGATCTGAACGCGAGTCATTTTGTGTTATTTGCTGATGCCGAGTGGTTGGCCTTAAAAACCGGTCAATTCTTTAGTTTAATATATTTAGTTAATGAAGGTTCTTTCTGGTGGCGTTGACGTTTCAAGAAATGAGAGAAAATGCGAAAATGTTGACGTCGGAATATTACTGCCGCAACTTTTGTAGTCCCTCGCAAGCGCTCTGGTAAAACAAAGCCATCTGCGCGTGTAGGGTAGAGAGGTGCTCGCTAGGTGGCCTTGGTTGAATCTTGAGTATCGACTGCCAGGAAACGATTCAGTGGAGAAGTTTAACTTATAAAAGTTACCATAAGTCGTAGAAAAAATACCGCATGAAACTCGATGTAATGGGTATCAATACACTCGTGTGAAGTTTACGATACTCGCTCGTATCGTAATATTACACTCGTGTATTAATACCCATCATTACATCATCGTTTCATAATGTGCTATTTTAAGATTCAGGCCGGATTTATGATCTCTATAGAGGCACTTTTGCCATCTTATCTTCCCCAAACAAAACTTTCTCATGCTCGATATTGTCAATTTGGTCACTGTCAACTGTGAATTTTAACGTGTTGGTGTGTCACATGGGTATTAAACATTAGTGGCGGTCAGCTGTGTGACAATTTGTTTGGGGGGGGCTTATTATCTATAGAATGTTTTCTGAGTATACTGCAATTTTCTTCAAGGGGGAGGAATGAACAATTCAACAAAAAAGGAAGCTATAAAAATGGAGAGAAAAAAAAGGGAGAAAGCAAATCGGAAACGGGAGGAGGCAAGGTAGGAGAGATTAATAGAGTAAGCAGGAGCATTACTAGTACTAACTGCTACGTAACTACTACGTACTAATATCGAGGGTCTGAAAGCGGAAATCTGCAAAGAAATAGATGACTTGCATAGACGGACGAAGGAGGAGATACAGGAAATGATTATTGGAGTAGATGATTGAATTGGAGCGACGCATGAAGGATTACGATAGGATATTAATAACATTCAGGCAACGATATTTAGTAATCAAAAAGCGATAGAAAAAAACTAGAGGGGCAATCTGAAAAAATAAAAAGCATTTTCGATGAAGTAAGAACAAAACGACGTAGTAATTGGAGAACTGAGAATGGAACTTATAGAGAAGGTTACTCAGGTCCGTGAAAAGGTGAGTAGGAAGGAGCAACAAGATAATGAACTGCAAACTGCGTGGAAGCAAAATCAAAAACAGCAAAGGACGGGAGTTGGAGAGTCGACTGCGGAAAGAAAGATGGTGGTCCGGAAGAGGAGCAACTCAGGAATGTGGAACCTTCCGTTAAACTGCGAATTCCAGGTATATACATAACAAAAATAATTAAGTCTAGTCATGCAATCTTAAAGATTCACGCTGGTTGTATAATCTGAATAGGGATATTCCTCCCATCGTTTCCACACCAAATAAAAATTTCTCAGATTCGATACTATCAATCTGGCCGCTGAAAAACGTCATGAATTATAACGTGTTGGTGTCACGTAACTGCGTTTTCGACAATGTATGAACACATCAAAATCAATAAGCATTAAATTGAATAGGAATTGAATTTAATTAATATTATATTAAGGAGTGGTGTGTTGCAACGCCTAAATTTTTATAAATTAAGTCGTGCTTCGCCCAGAGAAAAAAAAGTAAATCCATGGGGGCTCGTTATTTCAAACGAAATTTCGCCCCTCTTCCCAATACATAAATAGAATTACTCATTTCTCCATACATTAGAACTTATAGCTGTTAATTTGAATTAGAAGTAAATGCAGTGCATTTTTATTTTAGTGAAAAAAATCTGGGCTCCAATTATGTCGAGGCCTGGCTCCTAAGCCCCCCCCCCTTCTGGGAGCATTTGCTTTCAACATGAACATCATCTGCAGAAGCGTGCAGACCGCACTGGGAAATCCGATTAGCGCGGGGAAACGCAAGTCACTCTGCCTTGAGCCCAGACGAGTCCGCACCGGGAGACGCTGGGCTGAGTCACGATGACAACTCTCCTCGCGTCTACACACACACATCACTTCACGCGGCCCTCGCACGGGCACACGCGCGCGGACGCGCACGGCGCCACCACGCCACCACGCGTCGCATCTTGGAAGCTCTGCCTCCATCACACTCCACTCCACCTCACTCCACGGCGAGCGTGGCACGTGCACTGGCAAGGTTGGCGCCTGCTGTGGCACGCGGGACCATGTGCGTTCATAAACAATGACTATTAATGCTTATCAAATGATACGGATTTTTTTTTCTCGGGGCCCTTCGGGAGGCAGTAATGTTGCGTAACTGCTGTAGTAGATCTCCCACTCTTCCGCACACTTCCTGATGAGTAAGGAATGATTTTGCAAATTTTTGTCTGTTGCTTCAGTGCATACCTAAGTTAAAATTTCTTGATATTTGGTTAGAATGTGATGCTGCAGAGGTTAAAGTTAGTGCATATTTGGTTAACATAGAGACTTTTCTATCAAGTGTTTTACCTTTTCGTAGAATCTATTTTTTGTGAGCATTCATTGATTCGAAAGAGTTTGTCACAGTTTCCGTTTTTTGTTTCTATAGATGAAAACAATATTTGTGCAAATGTAGGATATTTCTTAATGACATATTTCTTAATGACTTGACATAAGATGAATATTTACTTCAATTATTTCTCTCGTGAAGTAGGATAGATTATATTATGTTTGCAGAAAAAATATATTTTCATTCCCCGCATGCTCCTCCTGAATTTTATCAAGATGAAAAGAGCAAACAAATATTGTTTATTTTAATTGCATATTTCAGAATTTTTAGGTCATAAATGTACATTTTAGTAGCATATTTCAAGATTTTTAGGGCATAAAAATCTTATCCCTACTGATGAGCAACTAGGATTCCGCAACTGAATTTGAAACAGGTAACCAAGCGTCGGTGGGTGAAGGAGCCCAATATTACTGTAACAAATATAACAATCAGTAATATTGGTCGTTTAACAAAGAAAAGATTAACATGTCATTCAATGAAATGTTATGCAAATACTATAAATTGAAATTGTTCTGTGGATAAAAAGTGCACCTTGTGGGGGCTGCGTTACGCAAAATCTGTTCGGTAGTGCTTCAGTTCACTTTCCAACACACCTTTTACTACGGTTCACGAATGCAAATTAGGACATCCTGGGGGTAGTTTCGGAAGCATGCTCTAGTGTCTAATGTTCTTCTCCCTTTAAAAAATACTCTGCCTGTTTCGTATTACTGTCTTTCAAGGATATTAACATGTATAAGTACATCACAATTAGGTTAGGCCAATCCTTACAATTGTTGTCATGTGGCTACCGCGTAATTGTAGCTAAATCGTACCTTCTTATCATGTGTTCTCTTTCTAGGATTTTCATAGTTTACTAATTTTATTTGGTTCGTGTGTTAGCGATCAAGTGACGCTTACTGCATTTTGTATAAGAGAACATTTGTAATAACTATGAAAAATTGAGAGTTACTCAAAAAAGAAAATCTGAGATGGAGAAAATGAATTTTTAAAAAAATTCGTAATTATTTACTTTGGCCTTAATATGACCTTATTGATACCTTCGTAATTAGCTATATTATACCAAACCTCCAGGGTTTCAAAATTTTTAAAACGATATAAAATTTAATACCAAAAACACAATATTCAGTGTTGTTTCGTCATTCTAAAATTATTAACAAAGTTTCAATCCAATCGGAATTTGGTCGGAAATTAAGGCTGATTGGACATGGAATGGCCCGATGAAGAGATATTCACGTCCTGGAAGTAAGCAGGACCATTTCATCCAATCACAAAACTGTATAGCACATAATTTAACGCTTTTTGCCGTTTTTAAGATGTGTAAACAAAAAATTTGCCGCGGGTCATTTTCCCCAAAAAATCGGTGTTCATGCTAACTTCCAATGGACGTTACCAGGACCACACCTCTAAATCCGCTAATAATGCAACTTTACACACCAAACTGGACTCCAAATTTGCCGCTTTTTATTTCTAAACGAATGGTGAAGAAATAATATTGATATCTCGATTCTTTAAAAAAAATATAAAATAAAGAAAATTTTAAGCTACGTTCCACATGCTAGCGCCGTCAAAGAAGTCAAATGATGTTATGGGTGAATCTTTATGGGGGACAACTCATACTCTACGACAAACATTTGCCGAAAACTAGTGACAAATATAATCTGTAATAAAAAAATTTCCACGGACCGGTTAGTTTCAATTAACTGTGTTCGAATCCCCTCTTAGCAAAACCCCTTTCAAGGAAAAGACACCGTGTCTCCTAAAGCATGAACATTCACAATTCATACGTTACGCCATAATTTGCCATAAAGCAATCCTCAATTTAATCTGTAGTAAAACAAATTGCTGCGGATAAGTTAATTTCAATTACCCGTGTTCGAATACTCGAAAAAAAAAGTCTTCGGAAGTCCTTTTCAAGGAAAAGAAACCGTTCCAGATTTAGGAAATCATTAGCTTTCACAATTCATACTCGATCTACGCCACATTTTGCCGTAAACACGTAGTAAATACAATCTGTAATAAGAAAATTTGCCACTGACTGGTTAGTTTCAATTACTCAGGTTTGAATTCCGGAAAAACACCACTTGGGAAGCTCGTTTCAAGGAAATGCCGCCATGTCTCCTAAACCATTGGCCTAATCACTAAACACAGCGCCAAAATTAGCTGCAAGCAAGTGCTAAATATAATCTGTAATAAAAAATGTGCCGAGAAAACGGTTAGTTTCAATTACCTGGGTTCGAATTCCAGAAATTTACCTCTTAGAAAGCCCCTTTCAAGGAAAAGACACCGTGTCTCCTAAACCATGAGCCTTAATAATTCATAAGCTACGCTATAACTTGCCCTAAACAAATTCTCAGTATAATCAGCAGAAAAAAATGTCCGCGGACAAGTAAGTTTCAATTACCCGGATTCGAATACCCGAAAAAAAAACGTCCTCGGAACTCCTTTTCAAGGGAAAGAAACCATAATTCCTAAATCATTAGCATTAACAATTCATATTCTATCAAATTTTGTCGTAAACAAATGAGAATAAACATAATATATCTATAATAAAAAAATTCCGCGGACCAGTTAGTTTCAATAACCCGGGTTCGAATTCCGAACTGTACCATTTGGGAAGCACCTTTCAAGGAAATGACGCTGTCTCCTAAACCACTGCCCTTACCAATCCATATACTGTGCGCTGTAAAAAAGTGCCAAATATAATCTGTAATAAATATTTTCCCGTGTTTTTGAAACAAACCGGTCCGCGGCATTTTTTTTATTGCAGATTATATTTTGCACTTGCTTGCAGCGAATTTCGGCACAGAGTATAAATCGATAAGGCCAATGTGTCTTTTCCTTGAAAGAGGCTTCCCAAGAGATAGATTTCTGGAATTCTAACCCGGGTAATTCAAACTAACCGGTTCGCGGTAATTTTTTTTATTACAGATTGTAGTTGTCACGTGCTTACAACTAATTTCGGCGCACAGTATGTATTGTTAAGGCCAATACTTTTGGCGACACGATGGTTGTCCTTGAAAGAGGCTTGCCGAGAGGACTTTTCTGGAATTCGAACCCGGGTAATTCAAAATAACTGACAGGCCCGCGGCAATATTTTTTATTACAGATTATATTTATTTGTTTACGGCAAATTTTGGCGTAGTGTACGAATTATTAAGGCCAATGATTTAGGAAGCACGGTTTCTTTTCTTTGATAAGAACTTCCGAAGACGTTTTTTGGGATATTTGAACCCGGGTAATTGAAGCTGACTTGTCCACCTCAAATTATTTACTACAGATTATACTGAGGATTGCTTTATGTCAAATTATGGCGTAGCGTATGAATTGTGACGGCTTATGGTTTAGGAGACAGGATGTCTTTTCCTTGAAAAGGGCTTCCTAAGAAGTACATTTCTGGAATTCGAACCCGGTAATTGAAGCTATCCCGTCCGCGGCAAATTTTTTGATCACAGGTTATATTTGTAACTAGTTTTCTGGAAATGTTGGCATAGAGTATTAGTTGTTATGGGTGATTTTTACGGGTGACGTCATTTTGCTTCTTCGAAGACGCTCAAAAGTGGAACGTAGCTTTAATTTTTACTTTCCCGTATACCATACGTAGTATTGTATAGGGAAAGTTTTGTAATGCTGCGCGAAAAAACGGCATATTTTCGGCAGAAAAACTGTTAGTACAGAGCCCCGTTAACGAAAAAATCAATAAATCCAGTTGCTAAATTAAGAAAAAAATATCTCCTAATTCATGGTGCAGCCAGAATCCCTGTTTTGTGGGTCGTTGATACCGAAAACCCAATTGAAAGCAAAATGTCTGTCCGTCCGTCCGCCCGTCCGTCCGTCTGTTTGTAAACAACCCTAACGGCTGAACCGCTCAGCCGATTTTCTCCAAAACTGATACTCCCCGATAGATCTGGCTGATTTCGTGGCCCCTTGAATTTGAAACCGATATTTTAATTTTGCGGGGGTACTATACATGAAGCCCCCCCCCCCCGAATATTTTCAAAATTTTTTCAAAAACGGCTCCAATTTTTTCTTTAAAATTCTTTTATGAATAGAATGAAATACACTTAAGGTATCATCTGTCCGATTTTCACGGATAACTATGAATTTTCGAAAATTCCGAAAGTTTGAATTTTATTCGGCGTCTTCCTCCAACTACAAAAATTGCAGATAGAGATTTTTCCTTCAAATAAAATATGTTCTTCATAGTGGGATTTTTAAGGTTACGTGTATTTTTGAAAATTTTAGTTGTTTTCGCGCAATATTGAGTGCTATAGAGGAAATTTTTAAAAAAATATAAAAACAAGATTTTCTCAAAAATGGCTCCAAATTTTACCTTTAAACTTTTGGTAGGGATGGTGATAAATGTACTCTATTGAATGACATAAACGCCATATTGCTCTATTCTTTTGCTTTTTCAAACATTGCAAAACTTTACATTTTTTACTTGCCACTCACGTCGTTAATATTCACATTAGCAGCGATTTGTTCACATTATTATATTAATGAGTACATGTACTTTAAATAATTTCAAGTAACTCAAACGTTTCTGTGAAAAATAGCTCAAAATCCGGCAGTTTTTTATAAATGGCTCCAATTTTTACTTTCCCGTATACGTACGTATACACGGAGTGATACACGTAGTGTAGGGAAAGTTATGTAATGCTGCGCGAAAAAATGGCCAATTTTCGGCGGAAAAAAATAATTGCCGGGCCGTGAAAACGAATAAGTGGATAAAACCAATTGCTAATTAAGAAAAAAAAATCCCCTAACACGTGGTGTAGCCAGAAACCCTGTTTTCTAGGTCCTTGATACCAAAAACCCAATTGAAAGGAAAACGTCCGTCTGTCTCTCCGTCTGTGAACACTGCTAGCGCCTAAACCATACGTACGATATCTTCCAAAATGGATATTCCCCAGTCGATCTGATTCTAGTCGAAGCTTTGAGATTTTGAAATAGATTCTTCAAAATTTGGGGGGACTTTATATGAAGCCCCCCGGGGATTTTTAAAATTTCCTCAAAAACGGCTCCAAATTTTTTCTTTAAATTTCTTGTATGAATAGAGTAAAATACACTTATTAACATGGCATACGTCCGATTTTCACGGAAAACTCTGAATATTCGAAAATTGTGAAAGTTTGAATTTTTTCGGCGTCTTTCTCCAGCTACAAAATTGAAGATAGATTTTTTCTTCAAATAAAATTTGTTCTGCATATTGAGTTCTTTCATAAAGGTCACGTAAATGTTTTTCAAAGTTTTAGTAGTTTTCATGCAACATTGCGTGCAATATGTGCAATATTAAAAAAATACAAAAACAAGATTTTCTCAAAAACGGCTCCAAATTTTTTCTTTAAACTTTTGGTAGAGATATGGTAAATTTACTCTATCAGATGACATAAAAGTCATATTGGTCTATCGGTTGGTTTTTTCAAAAATTACAAAAATTTTATTTTTTTTACTTGTCTCTCACGTCGTTAATATTTACATTATCGACGATTTTTTCACATTATTATATTTACGAGTATATATGCTTTAAATAATGTCAAGTAAAGTTTCTCGAAAACACTACCGTTTTCTGTGAAAAGTAGCTCAAATTTCGGCATTTTCAGAAATGCTCAAACGCCATATATATGGCTGCAAATTTCTTCTTCAAACTTTTGTAACGGATAGTGATAATTACACTCTTTAGTATAGCGTAAAGTTTATTTTGAGTTTGTTTTTTTTTTCAAAAATTATATAAACGTAATTTTTTTTTAAAGATCTCTCACATCTTTAATATGCACATTACAAGCAATTTGTAAACATTATTATATTTGTGAGTGTAAGTGCTTCAAATAAAGTATTTTGAAAACTCAAAACTTTTCTGTGAAAATGAGCTTCAAATTTCGCATTTTTAGTAGTGCTTTCTCTTAAACGACACATAATTTTTAAAAGAACATTGCCATTTACGGCTAGGTTTTTGTGTTCTTTAATATTCTAAAATTAATATTTTTGTTCTACCAATAGGAAACCGAAAAATTAAGAAAGTGACAAAAAATTTACTTTTGGTGGTGATAGATGGTAGCTGGCAAGAAAGAGTTTGTGGCAATTCCGAATAGCTAGCGAAGACCCAAGGAAATAGAAAACTAATACGGGAAAGTCTGTGCCATTCTTAGCACCACTAGTTTTCTTCAATTTTTTTTGAACTGATAGTGCTAATTGCACTCTTTAATATGACGTAAAGTACATTCTGGGATTTTTTTTTTGTTTTTTAAAAAATTACACAAGGATAATTGTTTTGAAAGGTTTCCCACCAAATTAATTTGTAAACATAATTATATTTGTGAGTTAATGTGCTTCAAATGACTTCAAATTATGTTTTTTGAAAACTCAAAAATTTTCAAAGAGCTTCAAATTTTTAATTTTTGTGGCGCTTAAACGCCATTTTCTTACAAATAGCTACAAAATTTTAAAAGAAAATTTCCATTTATCCGTTAAACCCTTATAGCAAAAATCAAAATTACTCAAAAAATGCTTATCTAATGTATGACAATATGTATATCATTGGATTTATCTTTTTACGCTCGTCATGATAGACTGAAAAATATGTATATTTTTATTTGAAAAAACCAAGTTACCTTAAATATCTCGTAAAATATAATTGATAAAACAGAAATGAATTCACGTATCAATTAGCCTCATTCCCTCATGCACTTCTGTGAAAACTGCATTGCAATAACTTCAACTGTTCAAAAGTTAGGAGGTGCTAAATTTACGTGACTCACCCTATATATATATATATATATATATATATATATGTGTGTGTGTGTGTGTGTGTGTGTGTGTGTGTGTGTGTGTGTGTGTCTGTGTCTGTGTGTCTGTGTGTGTGTCTGTGTGTGTGTGTCTGTGTGTGTGTCTGTGTGTGTGTCTGTGTGTGTGTGTCTGTGTGTGTGTGTCTGTGTGTGTGTCTGTGTGTTTAATGTAAAATCGATTTCGAGATTTCAACTGATATAAACATTTTTGGAGCACCTGATATTGAAAAAGTTTTTTGTTTTTTTTTGAAAACGTCTGTCCGTCCGACTGTCTGTCCATCTATCCGTACGTCAATCCGTGAACACCACTGGCGCCTAAACCAAAAGTACAATTTCTTCCAAAATGTATATTCCCCGGTAGAGCTGGTTCCATTCGAGGCGCCGCGATTTTGAAAAACTTCCTTCAAAATTTGGGAGTACTGAAGCCCTCGTACATTTTCAACCTTTTTTTTCTTAAAAACGGCCTCAAATTTTTCTTGATATTTCTTGTAAGAATAAAATACAGGTGCCATAGGTTGGATTTTCATGGTTAACTCTGAATTATTACAAAAGATGTATTTTTTTGTCACTCACGTCGTTAATATTTACATTAGCGGCAATTTGATTCCATTATTGCATTTATGAGTACATGAGCTTTAAATAATGTAGTATAAAGTTTCTCGAAAACTCAGCCGTTTTCGTTGAAAACTACTAAGGAAAATACAACAGTTAGTGTAATAAACTTCCGTTTATTTTTCCAATAGCCAAAATTCAAAGAATAACCAGGTACAAGCAAGTAGTCCGTTCTCCAGATGATGTCGCTATCCAAAGCGCAATTCGTCCGAGTTTTCGGGAAAATCCAGCAGTCTTCAAGCACTGTTCCACAATCGCAGTCCGGGTCACTCTGTCGCAATATTACTGGCACCGATCACTCTCTACAATGCACTCGAGTACACAACTGTCTGCTGCCCGGCGGGCACGCGGCTTTATATACTTCGGTATTTCTTTCTTGGCGCACTGGGAGTGTCAATAAAATGGAATATCTCACGGTATTTTGCGTCGTTCTCCGTTGTGCCACCAGTAGTCGCATGATCGCCAGCACTACTCGATACAGTCGTGATCATGCGACTCCTAGCGGCACAACTGAGAACGACGCGAATACCGTGAGATATTCCATTTTATTGACGCACCCCCACGCGCCATGAAAGAAAATCGAAGTATAGCTCCAGAGCCCCCGGAGCGAGTCTTGGTCGCCGTCTGAAAGTTCACTCGGGGTAGCTTTCAATCGGGGCGGTCTTCCCCATTGGCCGCTTCACGTTCTGCCCTGCAGCGCGCCCGGGCCGCCGCTGCCGACCAGCCGCCTGGCGGCGCTCTCCAGCAACACTCACACCGCTGAGCGCCGCACGATTGTCTGATCGGAATAGAATGTTAGTTAAATAACAATTTATATAGTGATTTTAAAACGGTTTTTTAGAATGAATCTAACGAAACATTCTAGATGAGAAATAATAATATTCCACTTAATTTATATTGTTTGTTTATTTATTTATTTATGTCGAAAAAATGTATCTTTATCTGACATTTTTGAAGATGAATAAAAACTTAATTTATTTGTCCACAAGTGAAGAACATTTTATGATAAGCATTTACACAATGACTCAACGGAAAACGGGTTAAAAACTGGATCCAGATAGCGTTTATACAGATTTTAATAATTTTTAAAAGTAGGAAATTTTTAAAAGTAGGAAAACAGTAAATTTTAAAAAAATAATTTTGAAAAGTAGGAAAACAGTAAAAACTCTTCGTTCATGTAGAAAAAAGAATAAACAGTATGTAATAGTAGTAATAAATTACATTGTAACAAGTATACTATTCGTTTGTCATTTTTGTTGTCAAAAAGTAATTAATAATTTTATATTATTTCACAATTATTTTACTTAGCCCGTCGGAGCTGGCGCTTCGGTACTTTGGACCAAAAGATAAAAAAGTTATGTGTATCATAATATGGAAATGCCAGAGATTTGGCCACCTGAGTTAGCTTCCCGTGAAGTGAGTTGAGTTTGCCGTTTGAGTCTTATTTTTAGCACACGCGGTTTACGCGTATGCCAGAGGTCATTTCCTGTCCGAATCATTTCACCCTGCGCGCACCTCTGGCATGACATCCAGCGCTGACGCTTCGACTGCTGACTGCACTTCCACAGAAAGAGCCAATGCCGGGCGACGAAATTTTCTTCTCAATTGTTCACTTAATATCAAATATTTGTCTCACGGAGATGTGTTTCTATGCTGTTTTATAATTGCTCAGTGATCACTTAGTTAATTGAAATAGCACTTTTTTCAAAGCTCGTCTTGTAAAGTTTAAACTTTCGTCATTTTCAAAAAGGCTGGCCTAGGTCACTGCTGTTGATAACGGCAGTAGTCAGAGTCAGGCTGTTGTTAACGAAAAAATATTACCAAATATCTACTTAATAACATTTATTAATATCCTGGAAGTGTGTTTAGTTGTTTTTGTGTAATTGCTGGTCTAAAATCACTTTTGGATAAGGCTGTCGAATCTCGCCATGAAAACTTTAAACGGTCGCCATTGTAAAGGAGGCAGGCCGAGGCGGTTGTTGTTAACGAAAAAACATCAACAAATGTCCAATTAATTATAGTTATTAATTTCACAGAAGTGTTTTATTTGTTTTCGTGTAATTGTCTGACATATATCACCTAGTTTGGGAAATTTATTTCAAACCTTAAGTAAACTTTTAACGGTCGCCATTTTAAAAGAGTCCAGCCGAGGTGATTGGTGTTAACAAAAAAAAACCTGTCCACTCAATAACATTTATTAATTTCATGGAAATGTTTTTGGGCGTTTTCTGTAATTGCCCCTCAAAATGACTTAACTAATGAAAATGACGATTTCTTTCAAACCTCGTCATGTAAACTTTAAACGGTCACCATTTTAACAGGGGCCAGCCTGTTGTTAACGAAAACACATTAACATTCATGGAACTATTTTTACTTGTTTTTGTGTAATTTCCCGTCAAAGATCACTTAATGAAAATCATGCTTTTTTCAACCGCATCATGTAAACTTTAAATAGACGCCCTTTTGAAAGAGGTTGGCCAAGGTGGTTGTTGTCAACGAAAAACTGTTTACAAATGTTTACTTAATAACATTTGTAATTAACCGAGATGTTTTTAGAGGTTTTAATGTTATTGCCCGTCAAATTTCACTTATTGCATGTTTCAGTTTTGCAGATCTCAATTTCATATGTTTAAATTTATTGAAAAGGAATGAAATTTGGCAAATTGAAAGGAGTATATTTGAAAAGAAATTGAAAATATTATGCAATTAATGTAAATCCGAAAGTTGAGAAGAATAAAAATTTTCAAGAAGTAAACGTTCTCGGTATTATGTCCGGAGGTAATAAAGCTCTTCCAAGCACCATTAACGTAAACTTTAAACGGTCATCATATTGAGAGGGGCAGACCGGGGCAGTTGAACTCAACTGAAAAATGTTCAATAATGTCCATTTACCAGGTTTAGGATAGTTAGGATAATTTTCATATTGGAAGGACTTTGTGAGGTTACAGATATAATTAAGTGTGGGATTTGGGGGACAACAATGAATAGAGTAAGCATATTTTAGGCATAGGAACTTTCTAAAGAGGTCTAAAGGAAGGAGACCCGCTTCAATTAGTAGATTAGTACATGGGCTGGTCCTGAAAGTACCCAAAGACGACATGCAGAGTTGATTATAGGGTCCAATGTTGTTAATAAATGGTCGCTGGCTGAACTATAAGCAACGACTCCATAATCTAGCTTTGGTTGTATCAAAGATTTGTAACACTTGATTAGGGAAATGGCATCAGCTCCCCACTTATGTGAAGATTATATTTTGATTATGTTAAGTTGAACAGAGTAAATCAGCATTGAGAGAAGAAATGTGGAATTTCCTCGAATGTTTATGGTCAAATGTTAAACCCAAAATTTTGCTGGTGTTCGTTCTTCTTAGATTATGGTCACCAATTTTCTGGACTACTGAAGACGAGTTCCAAACTTTCCGAGCTCTCGAAAAAAACATAAATTCTGATTTTGTTTTTAATAAGATGAATCCTGACGACTTAGATCATTCATTAATTAAATTTAGGGATTCTTGTATAATGGTTGTGATAAATTTAACATCTTTGCCGCTACAGAGGAGGATAATATCATCAGCGAACAGGAATAGTTTTAGTGGGCTTTTTACAATATTACTTCATTTATGGCGATGAGGAATAATAACACACTCAAGACTGATCCTTGAGGAAGGCCATTTGACATCTCAACATGCTGTGACGTCTTATCTTGAATACGGACCTGGAGAAATCTGGGTTCAATGAAGTTCTTTATAAAAGCAAACATATTGCCCTTGATTGGCAATGTATAAATGATAGACTGAAGTCTAGATTTCTGAAACATTTCATAGGCCTTTTCGAGATCAAGCGAAACAAGCATGGCATGATGTTGCATGCTAAGGGCATCACAGATTTCTGAATCAATTCCGACTAAGTGGTCATTGGTGGAGCGGAAAGTTCTGAATCCACTTTGGAAAGGAGACAATAGGCATATCGACTCTAGTAACCATCTTAAACGGTTGCATACTATCTTCTCAAGACGTGTACAAAGATTGCACGTTAAAGATATGGGGCGATAACTAGATGGGCTGCATCTGCCCTTATTATGCTTTAGAATCGGTATAGCTTCTTTCCATTGAGTCGGAAAAGTCTGAGTCGACCACATGACATTATAAATCTGAAGAAGATGAGTCAGGGCCATCACTGGTAGGTTTTTAAGGAAACTGTTGGGAATGTTGTCAGGACTCGGAGCAGAGTTGTTACTTTTCTTCAATACATAAAGTAACTCGTCCATGGTGAAAATCCCGTTATAATGGTCATCGTTGGAACTAACCAATGAAGAAATAAGATCTTGAGGCATAAGAAATTTCGAGAATTTTCAGATGCTCGAGATCATACTTGTAGTGTCTGGAGCAAGTAAATTGCTGATGTCTTGCGGTTTTGAGTACTTATTACCTTTTAAGTCCATTAACATGAGTGGGATGGAGTTCATCGGTGCACCACTAATGGACATGATTTTTTGCCATATCAAAGCGGAGGGGGTCTGTCTAGATACTGATGACGTAAAATTGTTCCAAGATTGCAGCCTTGTTTTTAATAATAAGCGAGCTTTGGCCCTACCTTTTCTAAAGAGAATTCCGTTTTCAATAGTTTTACTCTTCTTGTATTTTCTGAAAAATCTTTCATTCCACCAACGAACTTGGTATTTCCTTATTCTTCCAGAACTTAGAGGGATGGATGAACTGGCCGCTAATGTCAGCATATTAATAAAGTCCTGAACTGTTTTATTTGTAAGAGGGGGAGGAGACGAGTCTGGTTTAGGAAAGTTATCGACATTGTTATTTATGATGTGCTGGATTGTAACCAATTTGCATTTTAATCAACCATTTAGGGTGAGGTTTGAGAGTCTTCACCAATTGTCGGTCAGAGAAGTTGATGGTAATGGGATAGTGGTTACTGTCAAAGTTGCTCGAAAGTGCTCCAAACACATTTAGTGGCAATGTTGCTAGTCATAAGACTCAAGTCTATTGCACTCTCAGTACTATTGCTTGCATTAAATCTTTTAGCGCTTCCGTTATTCACGTGGATAAGATCATCATATTTGTCCAGCCATTATTTTATAGATTTACCCCTTCTGTCAGTTCTTTGAGAGCCTCATATGGTGTTATGACTATTAAAATCACCCATTACAATAAATGGTTTAGGGGGTTGAGTGATCATATTGTCAAGTTCGAGAATATTCAACATTTGGTTGTTCAGTAAGTAAATATTGCACACAGTCACCACTATATTAAGCTTAATCAACACGGCCACGGCTTCTAAGGGAGTTTGTCAATATTGTTGCGCTTCTGTTCACAAATACACTTTATAATTTTGCTGATAGTGTGATATTTCTACTTCTCCTACTGATATTAATATCAGTAAATCCTGATACTATTTACAAACAGACTTATGGACATCATAAAGGTACTACTTCCTCTGCTATTATCAATATTATTATTTCTTCAATTGTTCTGCTTTGCTCATGAATTGTCTCAATGTTAAAATATTATATTAACTTCATTTTTAAATCCAATCATGGGTTTCGACATACAACATTTCTCACCTTATCTTCTGCATGTGGACGTGTAATTCTAAACAGTATTATGATTCCTAAAGTTCTCTGGATTAAAACTATTAAATTGATGGCTAACCACTAATAGCTAGCCGAGACCAAAGAAAATAGAAAACTAATACGGGAAAGTCTGTTCCATTCTGTAACACCACTAGTTACAAAATTCTATTGAGCTTATGAATGAAATTATTAACTTTATCTCTGTACAAACATTAAAGTATCGTAAGGTTTTGAAAAAAGTTCTTAAACTTACGACAATGAGTTCTCAGATGTTCTTCTCGGATGTTTCCGGGTTGAATGTGGTCCATGGAATGTCCTCGGTGCCCCTACTATCGCGCTCTTGCCTATCATTAGAATTAAATTACAAATTGTCCCGTAATGTCCTCGACTACATGACACTTCAAAGAATTCAATAATATCTATTGAATTAATTCGCGGACGCGATTGGCCCTGGCTGTGGTACCACCAGCGCGCGACTACCTATTTCCAGGCGACGCATTACAATTCCATCCCATCTACAGAGTTATCCTAATATAAATCCCTTCGAAATGCGGTGTCTGAATTCAAGTCCCAAATGTCTCTACACTTCTACACTTCCTGCATTATGTGTCCCCGAGGCCATGCTTTTCAAACTGAACATCGTTCTTACGTCAATCATGGAATACTATATTCGATGGTTGCCTTTAAAATGTATATTCTTCGGGATTTAAAGGTTCTGTACGCATATAACCTCATCGTAACTACACGCCTGATGCCGACTTTCCTATACAATATCCCGTGCGATTTCTGGTTTATCACAATAGCTGCACACGGTATTTTAAAGGTCTGTCCCGTTCCCTTCCTACTCTTTGCAGTATCACAACAATACATCGTTCTTTCCTTTCGCCAAGGACGAAGCGCATTTTTCTTCACGTGACTAGCAGTTTCTTTGCATTTTCCTAAATAATTTCTGCATTGCGCTTTGTTTTTCAGATTTTCCCTGCTTTTCCAGTACAGGTGGTAGCACATGGAAGATTGGAAGTGCCTAGACAGACGTGCAAAGAATTGTGTCATCGTGGTGTGACCAGCGTCCGCAGAGGGTCCTGACGCGAATTGCGTAATTGCGAGCGAGATCCTGCGAGAGTGGTGGCCTAGGCGCGCGGCGGGTCGAGCGGAGGCCGCGCTAGGGCTTCGCTTCAGGAGAGCGAGCGGCGCAGCGCAGGCGCGCCAGTCACCATGCGTCCGCCCGGGGCTCCGCCGCTGCCGCTCGCGCTCCTGGCGGCGGTCGCGCTCTTGGCGGCGGCGCCGACGCCGCGCGCCCGCGCCGCCAGGATCCTCGGGCTCTTCCCCACGCCCTCCATCAGCCACCAGCTGCCCTACCAGGTACGCCACGCGCCCGCTCCCTTAGCCACCAGCTGCACCACAAGGTAAGGCACGCGCGCCCTCCAGCAGCTGCCCTTCTAGCAAAGGCACGCGCCCACTCCCATAGCCACCAGCTGCACCACAAGGTAAGGCACGCGCGCCCTCCAGCAGCTGCCCTTCTAGCAAAGGCACGCGCCCGCTCCCTTAGCCACCAGCTGCCCTACCAGGTACGGCACGCGCGCCCTCCAGCAAAGGCACGTGCCCGCTCCCTTAGCCACCGGCCGCCCCACCAGGTGAGGCACGCGCGCCCTCCAGCGAAGGCACGCGCCCGCTCCCATAGACACTAGCCGCCCTACCAAGTAAGGCAGGTGCGCCCTCCAGCAACAGTCCTTCCAGAAAAGGCACGAGCCGGCTCCCTTAGTCACAGCTACCCTACCAGGTAAGGCACGCGCGCCCTCCAGCACCTACCTTTTCAGCAAAGGCACGCGCCCGCTCCCTTAGCCAGAAGCTGCCCTATCAGGTAAGGCCTGCGCACCCTCCAACAGATGTCCTTCCTGCAAAGGCATGCGCCTGCTCCCTTATCCACCAGCAGTATTTTAAGGTAAGCACGTACGTCCTTTATTAAGCACCAGCTGCCGTACCAAGTAAGGCACGTGCGCCCTCCATCAGCCACCATATGCCATTCCAGGTAAGGTACTTGCGCCTTACATAATTCACCAGTTACCCCACCAGGGACGGCGTGCACGCCCCTTACAGACACCAGTTGCCCTTCCGGTTAAAGAACATTCCCTTAGAGCAGGCCTGCACAGCATTTTGCTCGTTCATTGACGTCAGGAGCTGAGCGCGAGCAGCTCGAGGGCAAATGCGAAAATCGATGAAGGGTGGAGATGAGACTCACTCTAGGAGTGGGGACCACCAATTTGAAAGCTCAATTGGAATCACAGTGCGTAAATTAAAAGAGCGAGAACATAGTGATCACATACAATTCAAGTAATATTGCCTTTTATATTATATTGTAAATGTTTGTTGTCGATACACGACGGTGCGAAATATGCAACTACAACGAATTACATATTAGATTTTGACACCCAGTATTATAATTGCTTGTAGGACTGATAATGTAATTCGCTTTGCTACGATGTAATCACAAATTTTGTGTTTTGCTAAACACAAAATTATGACACTGAATTGTTGTTTTTTTTATGATGACATCAATAAATATTTTTTTCATTAACTATGTTTAATTGAGTGAGAGCTTCTAGTAACGCAAAATATTATTCTTGAAAAAAATCATGATTATTTGCTTGTCTAACTTCTGACAAGAGTCGTTTACGACATCGTATAAAAATATTAAGCTCTTTGCATTCTATTTAACAATACCCATGATAATCTCATGATTGTCCGTTACATCGTCACGGAGGTTTGCTCGTTGATCTCTTTTATTGGGTTTCATAATGAGGGAAAATGCTCACTAATATATGTGCTATTAAACATTACCCTTCTTGGAATTGTCACATATTCTATTTGTGTGTCAATCTTCAATCAAGAGATTGATCTCATATTTTTCTTCATTTTGCAATTATTTGGAGATTATAACATTCCTGATAGACAATCAGTTATTAAATTGTAATTTTTTGTTAGGATTAAATAATATTTTTTTAAGAAAGCTATTGCTTTGAAATATTGCCTAAGAACCACAGTCAACATGTTAAATGTTTTTGTAATTTAAAAAGGAAAATACTTATAGTGGTGAATACAAAGTTGGATATACAGCAGTGCACAGAACGTAAGTAGTGAATTATACAGCGAATTTAAATTTTTGTTCTCAAAACCCACTACAAACTTTTCTTTATATTTCTTTTAAGAATATAGTAAAATGCACTTATAAAGGCGGCAAAGGTCCGATTTTAACGGTTAACTCCGAAATTTCGATAATTGCGAAATTCTGAATTTACAACAGCGACTTCCTACAACTACAAAATTGAAGATAGAGATTTTCCCTTCAAATGAAATTTTTTGTTCAGAATTATTTCATTCATTAAAGTCATGTACATTTTTTGAAAATGTTAGTAGTTTTCGCTCCATTTAGCGTGCAATATGTGTAATTTTAAAAAATTACAAAAACCAGATTTTCTTAAAAACGGCTCCAAACTTTTTCTTTAAACTTTGGTAGGGATAATGAATTATGTACTTTATGAGATGTCATAAACGCCAAATATATTTATAGGAAAGATAGGCAATTATATACAACAAAACATTTTAAGAAATTAGATAGCAATTAGAAGAAAGGAAAAAGCTCTTTGAGTCGACTGAAAGTATACAAAAATGGAATAAAAAAGATAAAAATTTCACTAAAAATATGATAATTCATGAACAAATATGCCCATAATATGAAAAATTAACGGAGAATGACCAAAGAGCAAAAAGTCAAAATATGACTTTATACAACACATGAAAACTGCGTAATTTTGTCATAGAATATAAAATCATGTTTATCTTACATTTTCCATAGAAATAACGCAAAGAAAAAATATGGAATGTCATAAATATCCAGGCCCTAGTCATTACATATGCAGTATCAACCATTTTTGCTACTTTCGCCCTCTCCCCACTGTATTAACTCAGCTCCACACATTCAGAAAGTATCGGTAGTTTGTCCGATCTTGGCCGGAGATTGCTTCGAGCAATGTTACGCAGTCGCTTATTTGGGTGTTTCTCCTCTCTCATTTCACATAGATGAATCATCTTTTGGTTTTGAAACGGGGTATTTGCTTGATTGACATAAGGTCTTGATTGTCAAAAATAGTCTTTTCGTAGCCATTAGTGGAAACCTATTTTTTGTGAAGAAACAATTTGGGTGCAAATAGTTAACATAGAATACCGATTTCTTCGGTCATTAGTCTTCTCCCAATTTGTAATCTTATAAAGTTGTACATTGAAATTAGCGTGAGTCTTTAGAGTGATCTACAAACTGAGTATCATTTAGTAATAACAAAGATTCAAACAAATATCTAGAAAAAACATCTTAGGCAATTTCATTCTTTATGCATTTTGTATTGACTGTGCAAATATGTCGCCAAATTTGGATATGTCTCTACGGGAATGCTGTATTTTATATGCCACATTCCACTCAGCTCTTACTGTACATGATCCAAAATTGGCGATATTTTATGTTTCGATATAAGGAAAGATTGTTATGTTCGGTAGCTTACAACAATTTCAAACTGACTAAACATTTCACAGACTCACGCAACATAAGTCATGGATTTGATGACTTTATTTCTTGATATAATTGTTTATGATAATCACGCGTCTGTGTGGAATCTTTGGGCTGTCCAAATCCTGTGAGAACTGATTCTGACCGTCTTCAAATAGCACAACACTTAACATTGATGAGAGGTTTACTAGCAGGTGAAAGTTCACTCGAAATTAGTGTTTCTTTTAAAAGAAACGTGAAAAAGTGAATACCCTATTCTCACAAAAAAATTTAAAGAAAATTTTGGAACCGTTTTTGAGAAAATTTTGAAAATATCCGGGGGGCTTCATGTAAAGTACCACAAAAAATGAATGAATGTTTTTAAAAATCGCAAAGCTTTGACTCAGGCCAGATAGACAAGGTTTCTTCTATTTAGAAAAAAATTGTACGCATAGTTTAGACACTAGTGTTGTTCATACACACCGGACGGATGGACGGACAGATAGAAAGACGGACGGAAGGACGTTTTGTTTTCAATTGTATTTTAGGTATCACAGATCCATAAAACAGTGATTCTGGCTTTATCACATGTTAGGGGGATTTTTTTCTAAATATAGCAACTGGATTTTTCCGCTTTCTCGTTACCAGGGCCCTGTAATAAGAGTTTTCTGCCGAAAATACGTCGTTTTTTCGCGCAGCATTACATAACTTTTGCTTCTTAAGAAGTTCCGTCTTAAGCGCGAGAAAGTAAAAACTGACTTCTATGATCAAGAAACGACTTCAATAGGCCAATTTGCACTAAAGATAGACAACACAGCAGTGGTAGAAGGTATTTTAGGTCATTTTATTTAATTTATAAATAAAATGTAATTCTTCCTCAATTTTAGAACGTTTGTGATGGAAATTAGGAACTATGTCTACTGTTTTAATATGCAGATAAAATTCTTTTTACTAGTTTTTCTTCAGATTTTATTCAGTAATGAAACCATCATATTTGCTATGGATGATAGCCCCCCCCCCCTCCCCCATTATGTTAGAAGACGGCCAGGGGATGGTCAGAAGGCGGCAAGGGGCCTTCAAGAAAGAATGTGTGGTGCAACTAGTGAAGTTTTCCATCAAAGTGATGATTAGTGGGATTATTTCAGTGTATGATCCGGACCAAATTTACATAGTAAAAGACAACAGGAATAGCAAACAATTTAAAGAAGTCATCTGAGATGCCTTGTTCCAGCTATGAATAACAGTTTTCAACTGGAATAGAATATTCATGAACGATAGTGCTTCTTGACACCAATCAAAAACTGTGAAGAGTGAATTGGACTCCAGTGATATTTGGTGCTCGACAAATAACGAGGAAATAACCTGGATATGAATCCAATAGGATCACTATGGAGTGTTCTGAAACGAAAGTGAAGGCAAAACATCCTACAACAAGAGAATAATTCGTGGAGTACTCATTACCATTTGGAATGAAGATGACGAAATTGCCGAATTATGCAAAAAACGTTAAGACACGCCCAGACGAATTAATGCCTTAATTCATGCTAAAGATCCTCACACAAAGTATTTATACACTTGTAGCTTCTTCAATTCTGTAGTTTAGTTCTAATGTTTTGAGACAATAAAGATATTTTTCTATTAAATACCATTTTGCTAAAGATTTATCCACGTCTGTACACTGTAATAATAATGAAAATGAATGACTGGATGAATGGATCCTGAAATGAGTGGAATTTACTTTGCGTATGCATGAGGTATTTGATTATTTTCCAAAGTCTGTTGGATTGTTCGCATTGATCTTAATTTTTTTACTTTTAAAATCAGTGATGAAATTTCTAGTGACATTAGATTTTAGGTCTATAATGAATACATGTACATTTGATATCTCAGATACAAAATTTGGAGGGATTTTGGATGGTTGCGACGAGTGATCGACTGAGGTTACGTTCAGATTCAAATAATTTATCTTCCGGGTTGGATTCCCCACGTTAGCTAGTTCACCGAATCTATGTTTTTGGGATCATCGAATCTATTGTCTATGGGGCCATTGTTCTGTGGCTCGCCATTTAGATCAAGGTTCATATTAACGTTACTCGAATCTGCACTTTTCTCCTATGTTTCGTTGGGGATTACACAATCACTGACTAACCTTTTTCTGGTGTTAATGCATGATATTGAAGATTGAGACTGCGTTCTGGGGTTTGTTGAGGCGGCTTCCTGGCTGCCACAGAAGATTTTATGGCCGATAATAGAATGTGTGGCGACCTCGATTTCCACTTCGGTTGTAATATTCTGCGGCACTAAGTAATTATTTACATCACCATTGTTGAGAGCGTGCAGGGCTTAGCTGCTTGCCACTCGGCTGCTGGAACTACACTGCGAGTGCTGAATGTCACAACGGTATCGAGTAGACGGCGCACAGCGGAGCTCCGCGATACTAGGCCCACTCGAGCCGGAATGACTCTTTTTCTTCTCTTGAAGAAACTTCCTCTATCGCAAAAAAAAAAAAAAAAAAAAAAAAAGCCACTGAGAGTGAAGTACGGCACCAGTCCGGCACGCTGTCTATATGTTCGGCTCCGAAAATTGCTCCCAGGAAGAGATTCAACTTACAACGTTAAACTGGCGCTAGACGTGGGTCGAGTAAATTATTACAATAATTTTGATAGATTAAATACGGCAAAGCACCTTGTTAGCCACCTATTGATCAAAAATACCAATTTTATTTATACAGGTTTTGAAACTGGTATTTAATACCGGATTCACTGTAATCTTTACTGTATCTTTTGTAATTCATATTTTAGTTTATTATGACATTTGTTTGCTCTTTAACGAATTTATGTTCTCTGAAACTATAGCTAGTAAATAATTTAGACTAGCAAGGTTTTGGACCACATAATATTCTAAATATTAGACTACTATGAAATATTTTACAGTTACAGTTTTTTTATGAAAAAAATAATAATTACGTGCTTAAAAACTGAACAATTTTTAAAAGTTTAAGTTTAATGAAGGAGTTTGATTGTAATCTACATTATTGTAAATTGTGTCCTGAACCTAATTAGAAAATTTCAGCTAACTTAAATACCTTTTTTCTATAAAAGATTTATTTATGTGATAAAATGTAACTTACGGGAATTTCACTTTAGACATTTGGTCTCCGAAACGTAGCCAAGTGAATCATTATATGTGTATCTTTTAATAAACAGTACGACTGTCTAAAAATCATATGAAACTTTTAACTTAATAATTTCACTTTAGAGTTTGGCATTCACTATGCAAAAACATTGATCAATCATCAACACATACCTACTGAAATGAAAACACAGAACAAACAAGAAAGCATGGCAACATGCTGCTGGCGCCAGACTCTAGCAAAGTTACGAACGGTTCAAACGAAATTTATTCCATCGAAATATCTTCAGTCAGTAATAAAATGGAACACATTTTGACATTCAATAGAAGCGTGACTTGACACGAAATTTTCAAAATTGCTTTTTAAAAATCTTCACGAAATATTACACAAATAAAATATACATACTTTTGATAAGAAAAGATTGCAACTTTTTATATAAAATTTTAAAATGGATTTTTACTAGCTTGTCACCTAGGTCGATTCTGCCGCTGTCAGGAGGAGAATTCAAGCGGCCGGCTATTCTGATCGATATTCTTTCGTGTTTTTTCCAAATAACACCATGTGAATGCTGGCACAGTTCCCTATCAAACGGGCCACTAGTCGCGCGCTATTTTTCCTTCTCATTCGCTGTACTATCCTCATCCCTTTCTTATACACACCTACTCTTAAATGCACTACACTATCGCACATGCCAGGAAACCAGTCGGGAACTTAGAGCTTGTCCCGGCTAGGGTGATGCCACGGTGGTGAGAGATACCTGGTTGGGGAGAACCCCGCAAGCCGACGGCTAGGTCGGCGCCGGAAATCGCCATCTAGCCGTGAAAGATCACCGCCGCCTCCCGTGACAAAACATGCCGAACACTTACGGCAGGGCTGACAAACGGAGCACATACGGGCTCGGAGCGCGCTTGCGCTCTGCAAGGGCACGCAGTGCCCGCGGCGAAAGGAAACCCGCGCACCGATTTCTCATTTGCGATTACGAATTGTCTTCATTGTCAATAATACATCCCAGAGGACAGAAAAAACGCCTTTAAAAAAACATACTAATGTTTTATGCGATTACAGTAACTTGTTTTTTTTCTTGCCAATGGCACTTTCCACAATTTGATTTAGTTCAGAGTTTTAAAAATCATGAAATATGTTTATAGGTGTTCATTAACCGATCACATCCAACGCCAATCGTCCGGGACCGCGATCTCCCAATCAAAGCAAAGTTCGAACCATTAGGTATTATTCTCTTGATGCTCGCCTCTGCCGTCGTATCCGCGCATGATAGGGCGGCCAATTCCTTCCGCCTGATGGTGAATGACGTGTGGGTCGCGGCCGCTGCTGACGTCCGTTCGGTCAAGGCCACAGGCAGAACCTACCACCAAGGACGAACTCAGCCAATCTGCCCCGCCGCGTCGTGCCGAAGCACAGTCGTTATAATGGAGTTTTGCCACCTCGAACGGTAAACACTATCGATCTTCTGCTCATGCGAAGTTCAAGTTTCGCATCACTTTAGTGCATCTGCGCATGCGTAGAAGATCGTTAGTGCTTAAAGTTCAAGGTGGCAAAAACTTCCTAATAGGGAGGTTTTGCACGCCATAGCGAACAGCAATCGATTGCAATCTTGATCTTCTGCGTATATGCAGATGCAAAATGCAAATCGCGCATGCACAAAAAATCGATAGAGTTTTCGATTACTTTAACGTTCGATGCAAAAACTCCCTAATTCTGGCTGCGTATCAGAGCAAAAATGGAATGACGAATGGAGATCCAGAGACTTAAAAGTGCATAAGTATGCTTAACTAATAGTGATACAACATCGCTTACTTTCTCGCATTATTTCTAACTTCTCCAATTTACGGAAATTCAAGAATTCAACGAAAATGAGACTAGCGCAAATTTTAAGCGCTCATTGTTCTTACCGAGGAAACATTTTTCCACAATTTGGAGCCATTTTTGAGATTTTTTAAAACATAAATTCCATTAACTTCAAGCAGAAATTACGAGAAAATTATTATTAAAAAATAAAATTGTACATGACCTATATCTTAAGATCAAATATTTTAGATCAAATTGTATTTTTTCAAAATCTTTATCGTCAATAATGTACTTTTACCATGTTAATGTTTTGCAATTTTCAATAATACAAAGAGTTCACCGAAAATGGAACCTCTGCCTTTTTTATACCGTCCATGGATACTTACTTATTATTGATTATTTTTAATGAAATTTATAATACATTATTTATCGGAAAATTAAGCAAAAACGAACCATATTTTCGAAAAATTGAATATGACCTTATTTAAAGATCTTTGAACAATAGATTTCATTACGAAAACGTCTCTATTTTAATATTGTAGTTGCAAGACGATGCCGGAAAATTTTCGAAAAATTAATGATTTCAAAAAAATTGAGACCTGCGCCGTTCTTCTAAGTCTTCTCTACACTAACCGAGGACGAAGTTTAATGAAAAAATTTGAATCCATTTTTGAGAAAACTTTGATAAGGTTGTTGAGGCTTCATGTAAAATATCGTATTGTGCAAAGGGAGAAAATCGTAAAGGGTTTGGGCGCTACCGTTGACTACATACAGACGGATAGACGTTCGAACAGTCGAACAAACGAACAAACGAACAGGCAAACAGGCGGACGGGCGGAAATGGACGTTTTGTCGTCTTTTTCGGTATCAAGGACCCACAAAACATTGGTTCTGACCACACAATTTTCTATATGCTACAGTAAATAACACAGACTTCCCACTTAAAGTCCTGGTAACTATATAATCCGGTGGCATAGCGTCAGGGGACTCTAAGATGCTGAGCATCCCCAAGTGAAATATCAATAAGAAGCCTAAATATTGTATTAATAATCTTCCAAGTGAGTGAAACACATTCAGCGAAACACGCTTTGTATTGATTTTAAAGAGATTTCCTAAAATGCTTCTAGCGTCTGCCGTGAGATTGCAATGAGCAATGACGCATGCGCGGACGGCGAAGTTCTCCCCTCCTCTCTTCACCCCTGCCCCAGGATTCTCGCGTCCCGAAAAGCTAGCATATGGGCAGCATACGGTTGATGAGAAAGGCTTATGAGCAAGTTGCTCGTTTCTGCATGAGAGCGCAGCACACTTGAGGTTGTCAGATATTTTTCTTTCTCACTCGTGATTCCGTGCTTGGTCATGAGCACAAACAGTAGATACAGTGCTTGCCTGCTAATTCTCAATTAATATCTAAGAAGTTGAATTCTGACTTAAATATATACAATTTTATTTTGGTTCGAAATACATCAATTCACAAGTGATCTCATTGTCCATCGCGCGTGAGAACTAAAGCGGAGCTATTTCATAACTTGCTTTCAAGAAGTCTCCTGACATAAATCTGTTGAAGTAGTGTAACATTTGTTTCAATAACCTAGATTCTAGAGAACATTAAGAATCATGATGTCTTCAGTTCGCATTATTGTTTAGCATCCCCAAACGCACGATACACGCTACGCCACTGGTAATTTCTAGGCATTTTAGGGTTCATTGGGTTCCCTAGGCATCCCCACGGGACCAACACGTTCCCTTTCTGCATTTACTACCAGCAATGTTAAATTGCTCCATTATAATTTACAAATTGTATGTAGAGCTTCTGAGAGCAATTAACGAGATAGTCAGTAGAGCAGTCGGCTGGAGACGTGATCCCCAGCGACTTGAGGGCACAGACTGTGCATCTTGGCATAGCTCCAGAGGTTCGAACCACCAGTGGCACGATTCTGGCGTTGGACACTCCATGAAGTTGGGCTGCCTGGGAAATGAATGGTTGGTATTTTACCACGTTTTCCTCTCCTGCTTGTAGAAGGCTAGACCCATCTTCGAGGCGGACAGTCACATCGACCACGTGGACCCCTTCCCGGCTTTTTTATATTTGGTCAGGTTTGAGTCTTACCCCTTTGACAACAGAGAAAGTGGCTTCCGTGGACACCTAGGTGTCCGATTTTCATAGCATCTTCCCCTCTATGAAATTCTTGATCTCGTCATGACGCTTTATTCTTGCTGGCTTCGTAAAAATGCACTGACCGAAGATAAGATTCATGGTTTCTACTACATTGCACTTCCTGCAGTATACATCCTTCCTGGGCCTTCCTCTACTAAGAGTAGATTTATTGGCACTCTATTTTGATCTCAATTGGAGTGCAGTGATAAAAAGATCAGGTTTCAGAGGATTAAAATCTTTCAAAAAGACATTTTCAATCGGATCGTTTATATGCGTCTTAACCACTCTCCCTTGAGATCCCAGCTTCTCCCCAGCGGCTACCTCGTCATTAGCGCATTTCTTCTTATAAGCCGTTAAATCTTGTTCAGTATAGCGCCGGTTGAGCTCTGTCTGTGTTCTGGCGGTTTTTAATGTCTGTTGGTAGAAACTCGCACAGGAGTGCAGCCATCTGCAAACAGGATCTGAAGATTTTTCTAGGTTCAGCACTACTGTAGAACTACTGTAGGAACGTGTTGGGCGAGCCATAGCAATCCCAGTCCTCCATCGCTCTTGGCCAGGTATAATAAGCCATCTGCAGTACTTGAAGTATATGAAGATGTAAGAACTGTTTGACTGCCACTCTGATTTGACCGTCCGCTTCCCTGAGCATCGACAAAGATAGCATCGATAAAACTAATTGGTAATGGTAATGTGACATTAGTATGAATGAAGTAATTCCAACTTCTGAGTGGGCTTTAAATGTGCCTTCTGAAGCCTCCTCACTGCTTCCATCAAATTCTAAATGGATGCTTTACATAGGAAGCCGTTCCAGATAAATTAGTTCACTCCAAAGTATGTTAGGGTATGATCATTATTGTCCAGAGGAATTCTCATCCCCAACCTTCGCAGACAGGGGTCCTCAATGAACCAGGATCTTTCAAAGGTTGTAATTTGAAATGATGAACACTTCGTGACTGACAATGTCATTCCGAGGGCTCCATAATATTCTACCACAATATCAACCAATTCTTGAGCTCCTAGGGCATCTTTTGCTAACAGCACCAGATCGTCAGCAAATGCTAACACGGATACACTTCTTTCCAATAGAGGAAGTAATTTACTACCTAAAGGAACAAAATCTACCCATCTTTACCAGGTCCCGGCAGTAAGAGTTTGTGTTGAAAAATCGCCGATTTCCGACTGACGATTACAATATTTAAGCTTCTTAAGAAGTAATACTGCAGTGCCTGTGACCACCAAATCCTAGGTTTCGAGTTCTGACAGTGGTCGAATTTTTGACAATGGCTAGACCGCGTCTGGAGGAGAATTCTAACGGCCCGCTGCTCTGATCGTTAGTTTTCGTGGCTCTGATCGTGGTTTCTTCAATCAACGCCAGGAGAATGCTGGAGCAGAACCCTATCAAATAGACTACGGGCCGCGAGCGATCTTTCCTTCCTCTTCCTTGTCCTATTCTCACCTCTTACTTATACGCACCTACATGCGCTACAGTCCCACACATGTCGGAGATCAGAGCTTGACCCTGCAGAGTCGGTGCGACGTTGGTGAAAGATACCTGGTTAGAAATTACCCAGCTAGCGGTATGTAGGCCCCCGCCGCATCTAGCTGGCGGAGAAAGATCACCACCACCTCCTCCCGCGATAAAACATGCTTACAAGTTACGGAACGAATGACCTTAGCAGTTGACGCGCCCAGAAACTCTAACCAATACAATCAACGAAGAAAGACAATATAGTAAAACGGGCTCTTAAACTCAAACAGCCCTCGTATCCACGTGGCAACTGCCATCGATGTAATGCCCATTTCCTCCCTTCTGAAAATATCCCGTCTGACTGATATTTTCTCTTTCTTTGCAGGCAGTGATGAAGGAGCTAGCGGCGCGCGGCCACCAGATAACCGTCATCAGCACTGATCCTCTTAAGGTGCGTCTTCTAAATATTCGAGCCGATTCTTACCCGAATGCAGCACGTAAGGAGGGTAATGTATTTTAGTGTCATGTTTGTTCCCATTTACTTGTTGAATTTTGGTCACCACTGGAATTAAAAATACTAAATTAATCCTTATATTTCTGACAATGATCTAAGTATATAAGTTATATCTACGAATACATCACAATGAAGTCCTTCCTGAATTCTACACGGGTTGGAAAAAATAATGTAAACACCATACAGTACAGACCGGGATAGGTGGCTCACAACATGAACTGACTGCACAGCAATGCCTCTAACCGGGAGGTTCTAGGTTCGAGTCCCGACGGTGGCAGGTTTTTCGACACTAGCAAGATATAGTGGCGATGAATAAGATAAAGCCACTCGTCCAGCTCAGCGAGGACGAGCAACCAGCGTTCTATGGCAAGAGGCAGCATCGGCGCTACAACGTCGGCAGTGATAGCGACGGAGGCGATAGTAACAACATAAATAGAAACATCCGAAAATCTTGCAAATATTGTATAAGGTACCATGAAAAACGGCTGTGCATGTTCAAACAAGCACAGTGTTACAAGTGTGGAAAGTTGGGGCATAACAGAGAAGTGTGTTGGCAGACTCGGCAGGAAAGGTGGGAGAGAAAGAAAGTAAGAGGAGCAGTGGCGAAGCGTCAGGGTAGGCAGAGTAAGCTGAGCTATCCCTAAGAATGTTGAAGAAGGCAAGAAATATATCTTCACTAAAATAAGAAAATTGAAAATTTATAATGTTTGTAAATTTATAAGCGCGCCAAGTTAATTTTTCTGTTCTTATGCGTATTCAAGGCGATGTGTCTTTGCCGCCGCCCGATGTAGCGGGCAGGCTACTGGTGAGGCTGAGTCCGTTCCCCTCACCGCTGGAAGACAGTTTGTTGACCAGGGTCTTGAAGGCAGGGAAGTGAGAGCTCATGCGCATTGAGTATGTTGACCCGGCGACTCGCCTAGAAGTTTATGAGTTTAGGCCTGTCTTACAACCGGGTAAGTAATTTAAACTCCTGCCGGCAGGCGCTCTCTTCACCATAAGCTTGTGTGCAACTTCCGGAAATGTCCGCTAGAGGTCACTGAGCAATTTCAAATATCACTACTAACAAAAGTAAAGCATTTATTTATTCCAAATTTCAGTATCAAAATTCCTCTGTCGCTAATTCATTAAGTACAATGTTGATAATGTTCATGTTATCTCCCACATTATTTAGCATTGGCTTAACTTTTAATCAAACAAGATCATTTAAAAAACGTTATTGTAAGCATTTATGGGTTGGTATCGCGGCGAGTATGTGAATCCCTCAGTAGTATTGTGTTCTGGAAAGATCAAACAGGGTCTAATTAGTGTAATTTCATTTCGTAAGTTGACTGAATAGCGTATTCATGTGTAGGTTTCAAGTGAAATATCGTTTGCCTGCAAGTGCATGTCGCTGCGTCTCAGTGACAACGAGCACTCTGAAAACAATTAAAACGCATTTACGTAATTCTAAGTCAAATAACAGACTCTTCAACTTGGCTACTATTTTAATAGACAAGAAACTTTTGTGTAAATGTTCGCAAGATGGAGAGAGATTAAAAGAAAGAGTTGATTTTTTTCTTAAGAAAACCAGACATTTACAAAAAAATTGTGAGATGGCTGCAAACTCTTGAAAACAAGGAGTATACATCAATTATAAATAAGCAGTTCCATTTACAATTTTTTCTCAATTCTGCAGTAGGCTTATTCTCGATCTGAGTACTGTTGCAGATTGAAATAATAATAATAATAATAATAATAATAATAATAATAATTCTTTGGCAAAGAACTACAGGCCAATTACTTGTCTGCCAGTACTGTACAAAGTTATCACTGCAGCCATAGCTGACAAAATGTACAGATATCTAGATAAGAATCATCTAATGCCTGCTGAACAAAAAGGATGTCGTAAAGGCTCTTACGGCTGTAAGGAAATCTTGCTACTGAATAAAGTCATCTTGAATGATGCAAAGAAACGCAAACGTAATTTGAGCGTGGCTTGGATTGACTACCAAAAGGCCTTTGATAGTGTACCACACGATTGGACTTTGAAGACCCTGGAGATCTATCGATTTCATCCTAGGCTTATTGAATTTTGCAAGGTTAGTATGAAGTCGTGGAGTACCAGGTTACTAATACATAGCGGAAAGGAAGCAGTAGAAACCAGAAGTATTCAGATTAACAGGGGTATTTTTCAAGGAGATTCACTATCCCCTCTCCTGTTTTGCATTAGTTTGATCCCACTATCGAGACAGTTGTCGCAAGCTGACTTTGGTTTTAAGCTCCATGGTGATGAAAGGCCAGTATCACATTTGTTTTACATGGATGATCTGAAAGTGTTTGCTAAGAATGAAGCGATTCTCTCCCAAATGCTGTCAGTCGTGAATGACTTTAGCAATGACATCTGCATGAAGTTTGGTCGTGACAAGTGTGCAAAAATCAATTTAAAAAGAGGGAAACTCACAACGCCTGAGAACATTGAAATTGATACGCATACTGTGATTCAAGATCTTGAGCCAGGTAAAACTTACAAATATCTGGGCATTGAAGAATGTGAAACCATCTCGAACGACAGAATGAAAGAGAGAATTCGTAGGGAGTATTATAGGAGAGTGAGACTGGTCCTGCAGTCCGCTCTGAATTCCAGGAATAAAATATCTGCAATAGGTAGTTTGGCGGTACCTGTAGCCGAATACAGTTTTGGACTAGTGGACTGGACTGAGCAGGAAATTCGCACCATAGATAGAAAAAACAGAAAATTACTAACAATGCATCATGTTTCCCACCCTCGAGCTGATATACATAGACTTTATGTGTCACGTAAGGAAGGAGGAAGAGGTCTCAGAAAAATTGAGGCCTCCTGGCACAACGCATTAGTCGGGTTGGGGAAGTATGTAGTCAGCCATCAAGATGACCCTCTAATGAGGCAGGTCATGAAATCTGACCGAAGAATGGGAAAAAGAGGCATTGTTAGTGTAGCAAGATGCATTGCGAAGAAAACTAAGCAAGACACGTCGAATAACACAGACACTGAACTTCTGATGCTGCTAAACATGAAGTGTTAGACACAAAAAATGTTAAAGAAATCGTGGAGAGACAAACCACTCCACGGACAATACCTAAAAAGAATGGACAAGGTGCAGATCAATAATGATCAATCATTTATGTGGCTTAAAAGGGGAAGAATGAAGCCAGAATCGGAAGCACTTGTAATAGCTGCCCAAGATCAGGCCTTGAGAACACGACATTATGATAAAGCGATTCTCAAAATTTCCCAAGATGAGAAATGCCGCATTTGCCAGGAGCAAGTAGAAACCATTGATTATATTGTCTCAGCTTGTCCAATCCTAGCAAAGACGGAATACCTGAAAAGACATGACAGGGTGTGTAGCTACCTCCACTGACAGATCTGTACTGCCCTCGAAGTTCCAAACACATGCTCCAAGTGGTACGAACACTCACCAAAACCGGTGACGTCTGTTGGATTGTGTACGATATTGTACGACCAACAAATTCAAACTGATCGCACGATAGCGGCAAACAAACCGCATATTGTTATCCGGGATTTGGCGAAAAAATCGTGTTTACTTATCGATGTTGCTGTACCTTGCGATCAAAACGTCGTTACCAAGGAAGCAGAGAAACGTCTTAAATTCAAGAGTTTGGAAATCGAGATCAGCCGAATGTGGGGCGTAAAAGCACAGGTCGTCCCGATAGTTATCGGAGCTCTGGGATTTGTTCCGCAAAATTTGAGTAAGAACTTGTCTAAACTCCCTGGTAATTCAAAAGAGTGGGAAGTGCAAGAAATTGCTTTACTTGGAACAGCCCACATTTTGCGTAAAGTATTGTAGAGGCACTGATAGTCACCGGATCTTCTCCTTAGGTAGCTGGTTGCAACCTGGAGTAGATTTTCTATTCAGCCGACTCATAAGATCCGACTCATAAGATGTAATGGGAAAATAATAATAATAATAATAATAATAATAATAATAATAATAAATTTGTAGTCTTCTGATCTCTATCTTCGAAATAATCAATATTTTACAAATTAAGTATGTGTTTTTATAATACGTTTGTGACTCAGCTTATCCAAAAGTTAACCTCACGCCAACGCAGATGTGCTGTCTATATTACCAGCAGGACCAGGCTTCGGTTTCGGCGAGTCAGAGGAGGAATGCCAGCAGGTGGATCAGGAAGACTAGCGGATATTACAAGAGTTCCCCATTATTATAGCTATAGCTATAGACCAAGATCAATAACTAATGGTGTTTAGAGACTATGATAGGAAGGGGTGGCCGATGAAGATACTGAGAAATAATACCAGTCGGTATGACAAAAGAGATAGGTTATCGGTGAAAGCAGGAGTTTTATTGTTGGCCAGTGAGCAGGGAACAAGAGTGGAAGTGCCTAAAGTTCTAAGAAGGTAAATATTAGAATTACTGCATGAAGGGCACTGGGGTATTGTAAATACCAAACAGTTAGCTAGTAGATATTGCTATTGGAGAGAAATGAGTAAGGACATTCAGGATATCTTTAGGAGGTGTAATGCGTGCCAAATGAATCAGTCGGCACCACGGCAAGAATGGCAATCGTGGCCCAAACCAGAAGCTCTATGGGAGCGAGTACATATAGACTTTGCGGGACCCTTTTGGGGTAAAATGTGGGTGGTGGTGGTGGTAGACGCATTTTCAAACTTTCCATATGTAGTAGAAATGGGAGTCACGACAGCCGGGGCCACCATAGACACCTTGGAAAGGATATTTGTGACGGAAGAACTTCCGCAGTCGCTAGTTTCGGATAATGGCCCACAATTTACGTCGAATGAATATTTCCAGTTCTGCAAGTCCAATGGAATCAGACATGTGTGCGCTCCGCCTTTCCACCCGCAGTCAAACGGCGAAGTGTAAAGGTGCGTGCGCACATTCAAAACAGCACTGAAGAAGGCGAAGGATGCAGGAACGTCGCAGGCCGCGCCTTGTTACAAAATACATTCATACGTTTTCACAATTACAATTAGCAGATTGAAGAAGAATAACAACCACTGGCAGTGTCAGATCTGAACTAGCAGTGGTAGTGAGTGGGATGTGGTTACCACACCGAATGTGGAAATTTACATCTTCAAGTTGCAACGAAACTTCGGAGAAAACGTTTTTTGCTGTCTGAGAACACTCGTGTAGGTTACGTTAGGTTAGGTTGGGTCCATTGGGTTATCACCTAGTGAAGTAATCTATTACAGGCCAATACATATAATTAATTGAATTCAATATGCAAAAGTTTCCCATGGATTCAGCTAATGAGAATTCAGACGGAATCGTGGAAGTTTTCCACTATAACTTTCTCCAAGGGAAATAATTCATCAATCCGCAACGTTACACATTGTGCACATCGTTTACACGCCCTTTCGGTTCCATCGTAAACACATCAAGTACATATCAGTTCGAGCTCAATAGTACATTCATTTGAGCCAAAGTACACATTTGGTACACAAAAGTGCATACCGTGGCAAGCTCTTGTACACATCCCGTACATAGGAGATACTACTCCATGCGTACTCCATGTACGTTTGCGCGTACGTATTGCGAACATTAGTGCATATGCCCATTTTCGCCTGGGGGCGACGATAGATGGCATCTGGCAAGAGGATGGGTCAAGGCCTTCAAGACGAACAACACCAAGGAAATTACAAAACTTTACTACAAGAAAGACTGCCATTCTGTAGCATCACTAGTTAACTACTAAGGTCAGACAACGACCACTGTAACATTGGTTTTGTAACTCGGGGGGGGGGTAACGGTAACATAGCGGAACTCGCATACTCATATACAGACACACTCGAACATCCATGCCCCGAATGGAATTCGAACCCGCGACCCTTCAGGCACGATGCAGCTGTGGCCCATCAGCCTTAGCGAACGCGGCTGACAAGGTCACAATCACGTTCTTTACGTCCACATTTTCCATTGGTTCTGCACAGGAGCCTGTAGCCAACTACACAGATATCGACCTGTCCTTCAGCTACGAGATACTACGAAACAGCATGAAGATGGCCGATATGGAGGGCATGAGTGGCGTGAAGCAAATGGAAGCTTTCTTACCAGTCATACATGAAATCACAGAAGCCCAGCTGACGTCCTCTCAGATACAGGACTTTCTCAGGTAACTCAGAACACGAAGATGTAACATGAAGCAATATGGTTTAAAAATTCTAAAGATCAATAATTTAATTTTGGAAATTGCTTACTGAAATCATTTTTCATGTTGTAGTTTTTTTTGTAAGTGCATAATATTTATTTCAATGGTGTACTCGGTATTTATCGAATATGTATTGTGCTTCATTTTACTTTCTCGTATACATACGTATATTCGAGTATTATACGTAGTATAGGGAAATTATGTAATGCTCCGAAAAATCGATTTCGAGATTTCAACAGAAATACAGGTTTTGGGGTCTCCTGATACCGAAAAAAGTATTTTTTTTTCAAAACGTCCGTCTGTCTGTCCGTCTGTGAAAACTACTACCGTCTAAACTATAGGATTTTTTCTAAAATGGATTTTCCCTAATCGACTCGCGCTGCGATTTTCAAAACTTTCATCAAAACATGGGAGTACTTTACATGAAGCCCCCCGGACATATTCAATGTTTTCTCATAAACGGCTCCCACTTTTTCTCTACTTTTCTTGTAAGCGTAGAGTAAAATACACTTATAAAAGTGCCATTGATTCTATATTCATGGTTGACTCTTAATTTTCGAAAATTGCAAAATTTTGAATTTTTTTTGCTTCTTCCTACAATTGCAATTTTGAAGATAGAGATTTTTCCTTCAGTTTAATTTGTCCTCCTTAGTGAGTTCTTTCATTAAGATCCTGTACATTTTTTGAAAATTTTACTAGTTTTCCCGCAACTTTTTAAAATATTACAAAAACAAGATTTTCTCAAAAATGGCTCCAATGTTTTCTTTACCGTATACGTACGTATATACGGAGTATATACGTAGTATAGAGAAAGTTATGTAATGCAGAGCGAAAAAACTGCGGTTTTCTGTCAGAAAAAAATTCATTGCCGGTGAAAATAGGATTCGACGAGATTAATATATCGAACACAAATAGTACTTTATAATAATTTATAAAAAGTGTTTGTTAACTTAACAATTTATAATTTGCATTTGATGTGTTTCTTTCAAGCAATCCGCAAAGTTTTATTGAAATTTACGCAACAATGCCGCAAGGGATATTTGAAAATTACATTGGTGAACTAACAGATGGTGGCAGTGATAAGATAAAGATGTTTTATTTAGTAGGGCTTGTGTTTAGAAATTAAGACTTTTAGAAATTATTGAAAAGCTATTTGATAATCATTATTTTTGTCCGTGTGGCGAGGTTTAGAACATCCATACATTCACTGAACGAAAGGTCACTTATCTATGCGTATGTTAGCATTTTATCAGTAATTTTTGTTTTATCAGTAATCATTAATTTTATCAGTATGTTAGCATTTTATCATAATTTTCATACTAGAGAAAGTACTAGGCGTTGTTCCGGTATTTATCATAATTTATTAGCCAGGAAAAGGAATTTCATCTATTCCCACTCTGCGGAGGAGTCTACTTCTATCTATTCTATTGTATCCCCGCGCCACGTAAAATAAGGCATCAATTAAACTATAAAATTCGTTTAGTTTGCTTTTCCAGCAATCTATGAAATTTCGAAAATTGCCGAAGTTAAATTTCTTTTGAACCACTTCCTAAAACTCCATTATTAAAAACAATTAAAAACAGAGGTTTTTGTTCCGAAATGAAATATTTTCTTCAAAATTAGATCTTAATTTTTTTAAACACAAGTAGTCTTCCTGTAACTTGTTGTAACTTCCTGTAAATGAAGAATGTTTTAATTTAGAAGATCTTGTGTCAATGTAGAATGGATAAAAAATATTTATTTGGACTCGGAATTGAACCCGCCACTTTTCCATTTCGGGAACAACACTTTGGCACTGAGCTGTCCTTTCGTTGCTCGATTATCTTTGTTATAACAACATATTTTAATTTAACTCAACTTGAATGCAACATTACGTATACAAAAATTAATGTCAATTTAGTTTCATGGGCAGGAATCACGGATTTTTTTTTACTTCTGTACTACTTTTAGCTCTCAATGGACGTTAAAATATTTCATACGCCCCAATCAAATGAATTTCATCTTCATAGTTCTGTCGAGAGAATGTAGTTTTCAAACCCACCGTTAGAAGTCGCTTTCAGCAGTGAGGGATGTCCATCGCTATCAAGCCCACGGGCAGAGGCATTTTCGATGGAAATTTTATGTTTCCACGAGTAATAATTAATATAACGATAATAATGAATTTTTGCTATCTAGGAAATTAAATATTTATTACATTCATAAACTATTTACTTTGTGCGCCAGGGAAAAACTTTCCATAAATATTATCTTTTCCTGAAATGCATTAATTTGCTAGCTCAGTTTTGGGTTCGATACGTTGACATCACACTTACCTGCAGGCTGGTTGTCACCGGGTTGCCCTCTGTACAGAGAAGCCTGAAGTCTGAAATTATTTCTACTATTACGAAGAATTACGTATAGATTTGGCACAACAATAATTTCATTTATTGAATTGACTTGAATTTTTTAAACAATATAAATACTATTGATTGCAAGCAATTGCTAGCATTTAGTTACCGAATTCTCTTGGCGTTGTTAAATGAGGCCACGCAGTTTCATATCACCCTTGGCTTCCGCGTCGAAAATCCATCTTTACGCCGGTCGCCGCCGAAGTCATCTGCTTATCTCTTGTTGTTTAAATTAAATCCCCTACAAAAATTCCGAATTCTCAGCTGTTAAGCCAATCGCCTATAACACTGTCTGCGTCACGGGCGAACGCCTAGCCACGAACTGTTCCATTTCGCGTAAATTCCTGCTTATGTCTTTAATCTTATTTGTCAAGTCCGGAATTAGAATAATTAATCGACGTTCAACTAATGTTCCATGTTGGTGAATAAAATAATTGCTTTCAACGAAGTCTTTTTCGTATGCATTCACAAAGTTCTAAACCTTATGCCCCCTGTTATATAAAACAGGGCGATGTCTTACTTAAATCATTCAGACAACTTTCGCATAGCTACCACCAAGATGTTTCTCCTCCGAAAACTCAGAGCCAAGAGAGCTTCTAAACAAAATTCTTTTTCCACCAAACAAAGAAAAGCCCCCGCTGTACTTTCAACAGACGTCAAAGCCACCCGCGCTTCTAACAAAAGCATCTCGCATTCCGATTGATAATGTCTGTCGTCTATTTCTGACCACTACATAACCACAGTTTAGTACAACAGTTGCGAAGCTCCCTATAATTTTTTTCATCCGTGCAACCTCAGCGCTCCCAGTGGCGAGCAAGAGGCAGCACCAGTTCGTTTAGGTGCGGCATGTATATTTGCATGCTGTTTGCGCGTAGTTTACTTGATGTTATGTGATAACGATGGTGATTTTTATGAAGTGAATTGAATCGATTGAATATTATTATTATCAGCTCTTAGCTCACTTGCCATTATTAAATTATGACTGATTACATTTACATCTTGCATACATTGATGCACGCCATTTCCTATCTATTTACGCTCTAAATTGTAGCAACAATCGAAATAATTCGCCAAATATATCCTTCTTTAGGTTTCTAAAGAGACAGAAAGGAAAGTGTTAACAAAATTGTTCGTGAATTTTATTTTAAACCGCATATGCAATAAGTTAATTCCAACGTTTTCAATATGGTTTCGTGTATATTTTTTGTATTTTCGGCGCTTCAATCATGTTGAATGTTAAGAAAGATTTTATATCAGCTAATAAATATTATTTAAACCTTGATTTATACCATTATATCATTTTTAATTTATTGTCATATTAAAATTATAATTATTTTTTAAATATTAGTGTAACTTCTAGGTGTGGGATCCCCATCTCAATAAGGTTTTTTACACAGTTGTCGTTGATTCATAGAGCAAGTGCTGAGATGATCCCTTATATTGCTTCTGCGCAGTAAATGTAGATTTTATCATCTCCTTTTGACAGTAATAAATTTCTATTTTATGATAAACTTGGAATGAGCGATTTGTTATGTATACACCACAAATTTTCAGATGTTGTCAACATGCCGTTGCGCTGTTTTAAAAGTGTTCTGAAACTTTCAGCATTAAAAAGTATGAATTACTAGGTAGTACTTATAGGCTTTAAGACAGATGCCTCTTGCTGGCCACCAGGAGCGGTAGTGTCGCACGAGCAGTCAAATGGACGAATTCTTCTCCCATTAGAGCTTCGCAACTGTTGTACTAAACTGTGACATAACCTCCTTATTTATGTTCCATGCTTTTTTGTGTGTAAAAGAGTTACACCGGAGAGATACAATCAGTTCCTTCTTACGTCACGCATGTAAACAAACATTCGTCACCTAATAACCGCTTCGCACTGTCTAGAGTAAAGCGCGGTGTTTGTTTCCTTGTAATATGTTGGAAATTACAGTATGTATACGGGAAAGTAAAAAATAGTCATTTTATAGAAATTTCGAAAATGACTTAAGGACTTTACGTAAAGTACTCCCAAAAAATTAAAAGATCCGTTTTAAAACCGAAGGATCGCGGTATAAGCATCAGATCTCAGGAAATTTTCATTTTGGTGAAGTTCATATGGTCGGTTTTGGCGCTCGGGCTGTTTAGAGGCTGACGGACGAGCTGACAGACGAACGAATTGACAGGACAAACTGACAAATGTACGAAGTGACAGACGGACGAACGAACAGACGGACTGTCCGACTGATAAACAAAGGGACAGCCAGACGAATGGACGAACTTACAAACGGACGAATTGACAAATGAACAGGCGGAAGGGCGGACGAACTGTCTTATGGACGGGATAACAAACTGCAGGACGGAGTGGCGAACGGAAGGAGGACAGATGGACGGACAGACTGACAAATGGACGTACTGATAAACGGAGGGCCTGACGAAGTGCCGAACGCGCGGTCGAACTGTCTTGCGCACTGCTGGACTGACGGGCGGATTGATTGAGACATTTTGAACAAAACCAATTTTTTGGCATCGGAGATTCCCAAAACATGTAAATCCTAAAAATCTTCACATCGATTGTTTTCAGGAATACATAACGTCGTCTATACTATGTATATGAGCAACTAAAACCATTTTCTACTGAATAACCAACGCACGTAAATTCTCAGGAATAACGCATCGCAAGGCTACGACTTGGTGTTCCTGGAATGGCTGATGTACCAATCGTATTTCGGCATTGTACATGCAGTGGGATCCCCTCCTCTAGTAGGCATCCTTTCGCTAGGGGGCGTCGCCCCCACATACAACGCCATCGGCAACCCCAACAACCCAGCCTACAATCCTGAGGTTTTCAGCAGCAACTCAGACCGCATGACATTTTGGGAGCGTCTCCAAAACACTTATTCCAGCCTCTACATGACAGCACTCTGGAATTTCAAAGTCTTTCCGCAGCAGGTAAGAGATGACAGTTTATTTTGTAGCGCGAAGTAAGTTTAGGGCGAAAGTAATCCCAGATACGCCGAATGCAATAAATGCAAGCAAAGTCTCTTCCTCCTTCGTTCTACGAAGAATTATTTTAAAATATATTTAAAGTCGAAAACACTAAAAACTTTTTCGAAACTACACAAAATCTAGAGGTTATTTACACTAGTGACCCTAGATATGTAAACATCAACTAATAATACAACAATTTAAATATTTTGTACTAGTCTCATTCTTGTTTGCAAAGAACATTCATTATTTCATTATCAAAGAGATCTGCTGTTCCATTTCTAAACAGTTTCGGGAGAAAATGTTTCTTCCATTTCAGTTAATGCAATGGAATAACAATGAATATTTTGGATCAATTATCGCAGTGCCAAACAAGTCAAGACAAAATGTTCGCGACTATTTTCTTTCTCCGTTTTCATTTTAAGAGTGGCAATTTTTCGCCCAAATTGATTTGTTTCTAAAACAGCCCTCTGCCCCATAGGAAACTCTTCTGCGGAAGCATTTCGGTGCAGCGCCTCCATCTGTACTCGAGACAGAGCACAACATGAGTTTGCTGATATTATGCAACCACTGGACATTAGAATACCCGCGGGCTCTGCTGCCCAACGTGGTGCAACTGACAGGGCTACATGTGCGGGAAGAGACGCGCCCCCTCCCCGCAGACCTGCAGGAGTGGATAGACGGCGCGGAGCAGGGCGTCGTCTACTTCAGCCTGGGCTCCAACGTGATGAGCAAGGACCTCCCGGCCGACAAGCTCCAAGCCATCCTGCGTGCGCTGGCGCGCTTGCCGCAGCGGGTGCTGTGGAAGTTTGAGAACGACGCGCTGCCCGGCCAGCCGCCCAACGTCCGAATTTCCAAGTGGCTGCCGCAGCAGGACATCCTCGGTGAGTCCTCGTCAGAGCTTCAGCAAATCCGAAAATCGTATCACATGCCCAGAATATTCTCAGGGAGTCCTCGTCTCACGTCCTCACATCTCCGCTCCTCGCATCATGCGCCCAACGCATGGTGTCCCCAGGGGCGTAGCGCCAGGGGACGCTATGATCCTGTGCATCCCCACGTAAAATATTAATCAAAGAAGCCTAAATATTGTATTGATAATCTTCCAAGTGAGAAAAATACGTTTTGTATTAATTTTAAAGCAATTTCCTGTGTTTGAATTCGGTGCGTTGTTACAAGCTGGCCACTAATTGCTTGGACGCTAAAATGTTTCTTGCGTCTGCCGCGAGATTGCGACGAGCAATGACGCATGCGCAGACGGCAACGTTCCTCTCTCCCCGCTTCACCCCTGTCAAAGAGACACCCGAGTCCCAATATGCTAGAATACGACTGAGAAAAGGCTTATGAGCAAGTTGCTCGTTTGTGCACGAGAGCGCTGCACACTTGAGGTTGTCAGTAAAATATTTTTCTTTATCACTCGTGATTCTGTACTTGGTAATGGGCACAAACAGTAGAAATAGTGCTTGCTTACTAATTTTTAATTAGTATCTAAGAAGATGAGTTCTTAAATATTATTTTGGTCTGAAATGTAAAATTCACAAGTAATCTCATTGCTAATCGCGCATGAGTATTAAACCTAGCCTTTGCATAATTTGCTCTCAAGACGTCTCTTGACAAATCTGTTGAAGTATTGTAACATTTGTTTCAATAAGATATATTCTAGAGTACATTAAATATCGTGATGTCTTCAGTTCGCGTTACTGTTGAGCATCCCCAAAGGCGCGAGTCACGCTACACCACTGATTCTTCCCACGCTTTCAACCAGTCCGCTCCTACAACATACATCCTAAGTATCCTCCTTGATTTCTGACGTTCTCTGCAACTCCGTGCTTTGCATCACACACCCAATGTACAGTGTGTCCTCCCCCCCCCGTCCTCGCACACTTCCACTCCCGCCATAACATGCCCAAAGTATTGTTGATGAGTTACCTCCTACCGTTCTCATCCCCTTGGCTCGAAGCATCACATGTCCACATATCCTTAGCGATTCCTCCCCTCCCGTCTTCATACCGCCGCTTCCGATATCACACACCCAAAGTATCGTTGATGAGACACTTTCTCCCGTTCTCATCCGCTTCGCTGGAAGCATCACACGTCCCACGTTGTTACCGTCTTACCATCCTACAGCAGGTACAGACGACTGACTTCGCGTGACCTGCTTCACACGACTCGTGATCAGGAATTATCAAATCATGACTAATAATTGTGCTAGTCCTATCACACTACGTATTCTAGGGTTATGGGTTCGTATAGCTAATCCAAATAGAAAAAAAAGTCAAGTACACTTCGAGTAATTGAGAGCTTCTATTTAACCATTAATGCCTTGTTACAATTTCTATTAATTTCTATTTTAGTTTTAAATAGACATCATCAAAAAAATTAAACAATTATACCATCTTTGACATAGAATACAAGTAAAACATACCCTGAAAAATAAACACATACAACAGAAGTATACCCTTATTTACAACAAGAAATCTTCCCTTAGTAACACTATTAGCAAAAAAATAAATATGCAGTTATTTACAAAGACACAAAATTCTTGAATGTATTTACTCCCTTGGAGTATAAACACAATTCATTAGCAGTGACTAATCTGAGTAATATTATTATATCTCAATTTAAACGAACGTGAAACAAAACCCTTCAATTTCTTGCAACATTCACTTAATATTACAATTTTTCTTTAACTATTATACCTTTAACATAAGGATACAGTCGATTTTCTACTTTCAATTTACGACAGTCTACATTGAAATTACTGAGATACACAATAGTGTCGTGTAACTGAATCGCGTTAATACAAATTTCTATCAGCAGAAAAAGTCTGTTCGTCCGATTTCAATATTTTACTTCTACAACGTATAATTCCGAACATAACGGAAACAGTTCGCAGGTTCCCGCTGACTCACAAATCCAACGCTCTCGATATGCTGTCTTCCCCGAGGTCACGCCTGCTCGCTCTGGCGACGTCGGCGGTGCGTCGTACACTCCGAGTGGCCTCGCTCCGAGATCAGCTCCCGTTGTATCGAAGTATTTTTATAGAAGGTTCAGGTTATCATAAAAAAAGCTGTTGGGTTGAATTTGTCCCATTCGAATATTACAGAAAATCACTTTCTAAATATATGTTAGAAATCTGTATGATGTCTCTTACGGAAAATGTACTTTCTCTGCTAGTATTCGTTTCGCATTAATTTATATTCTCAATCTAAAGTAAAGAACATTTGCACATACAAGAATCCGGTTTTTTTTTTCATTTGCGATGATATCAAACTCCATTGCAAAAGAATCCATTACCTTTATGAAGCTTTTCCAGATGATCGTTACACCAAAACCAAATCCACACGTTGTCCGCGATGTTGGAAACAACTTTCCTTACAAGGCGACTCGAACAAAATGACTGGGTTTCGTCTCGTTATTGGCGAAATTCCGATGAATGCGGAGAAATTCCCTGATTGGTTGTGTTTACTCGAACATGAAAAGGCGATGAGCGCTCGTTCTGAAGTAGCACTTTCTATTCTGAACTTTTGGTAACTATATCGCGTACCTGGCTAGGCACTCAGCAAAACGTCTGGTTCGCATTGTGACCGCTAGGTGGCGGTTACAACGTATCCTTAGCGATTCCTCCCCTCAACACACCTCAGGACCTAATGATCTGCGCTCTATACCAGCTCCACGTCATTACGTGTTTCCCAGCATAACCTCCTGCAGTAGCAGCCCTTCCCTCCCGACGCTTTGTGGATAAATTCCCTCGCTGCTCCTCACACACTTCATAATATACTGTGAGTAGGTTCTTCTCTTAGTTACAATTCATTTATGTGCTCAATAATTGCTCTCCTTACTAAATTTTCTGTAGCCGTAATCCGTAGAAATAGTTTGGTGGGTCCGTCAATGAGGTTGACACGGTTAAGTGACTGCAATGTTTTGCACAAACTGTCACTGTAGGGCAGGTTTTGTAGTAGAGCGGAATTACCTTTGGAAGTCGTAACAAAGGTTGGTTCATAACAAAAAAGATGTTTTATTGCAACAACTGACATTTATTCTTGCGATCATTTCCGACACTAATAACCCCTTATTATTAACTTATAATTAACCCCACATTAATTCCTTACAAATTTATAACTAATTACAAAATTTGAGTGAGAAAATATTAATTCTTCGAAATCGTCTCACTGAGAGCATGCTGGTGTTTAATACAGAAAATGTAAATGTTGGTGGCTTATTAACGTTTTATCACAAGCACTGATCTGGAATGTGGAATGCATAAATTACAATTTTTATTCCCTATGTACGGTTCTGTAAGTATAATAATATACGCAATTTAGAGAAAAAACATGGGGATCGCACTACATTATGGAAGCTGTAAGGTGTTGCCCGAAATTGCAACTGGGTGAGGCTGGTGAAGTTCTGAAGTTGATACTTCAGACGTTAAGTGCGGAAACGAATGTCTAGTTGTCTGTGCAACCGCAAAGGTCAAAATCTAAAATTTTGAATTTGCGACACAAAAGGATTTTCGCTGCTGTATCGCAAATTCAATTTATATGAGATACAGCTTCTTTCTAAAGGTCACTGCAGTGTTTGACTGTCTATGAATAACATAATTTTTGTTCACAACTGTGCGTTATGGAGAAATATTATCTCACGCGCGTGTGTTGCAGCCCACCCGAACGTGCGCGTGTTCATCACGCAAGGCGGCCTGCAGAGCTTCCAGGAGGCCGTGTACCACGGCGTGCCCCTGCTGGGCATCCCGTTCATCGGCGACCAGCCCTTCAACGTGGCCAAGATGGCGGCGGCGGGCGTGGGCGAGCGCCTGGCGCTGGGCGACCTCAGCGAGCACTCGCTGCTGGCCGCGCTGCGCCGCCTGCTGCACGACCCCGCCTACCGCGCGCGCATGCGCCGCTTCTCGGCCGTGTACCGCGAGCACAAGGCGCGCTCCCTGGAGACGGCGCTGTGGTGGGTGGAGTACGTGCTGCGCCACGACGGCGCGCCGCACCTGCGCGCCGCCTCGCTGCGCCTGGCGTGGTACGAGCTGCTGCTGCTGGACGTGGCGGCGGCCGTGGCGCTGGCGGCGCTGCTGGCGCTGCTGCTCGCCGCCTTCGCCCTGCGACGCCTGTGGCGCGCCCTGCGACCGGCGGGCGGGCGGGCGCACGCCAAGGCCAACGGCGCCGTCTTCAGGCAGCGCAAAGACCAATAAGGGCCAACACTGCGACGGTGCTTCACTGATTTAAGATAGTCGCCACTCGCCAGACAGGAAGGAAAAGCGAAGACCTAATTGTTATTGTGACGGAACCCTCCTTTTTGAAGGGTTGTCGACACATTCCGCTCTATAACCGACGGCTTTGGATGCCTATCTCGGCTTTGGATGCCAAGTGGTGAGGAGGGGGGCCTGAAGATTATCCTGGCAACGTTGTGCCAGCTTGTCTTCCGCTGTTGTGAGCGTTGATTGAAAAAGAAGAGAAAACTATCTTGTTGAGTTTATGAGAGTTTCAAATGATTATAGACAGTCATAATATATACTAAATATATGTTATCATTATGACTGTCTATAATCATTTGGAACTCTCGTAAGCTCAACAATTTACAAGAGACAGTCTATAGTTCAACTAGAAAACTATCTTCCCTTCAGGATTTTACATGTGAAAAAAAGCAAAGGTTCCGGGCATTGTCACGTCTTTACTACATATTATTGCACTCTTTACAATTCAAGTTGCCCATTGAGCACATGACAAGTCAAAAATTTACAAAATAACCACAGAACAATCAATTAAAAAAACGTACAAATTAATAAACACTGTAAATACCTTAATTACTTTAACATAACGAATTCAAATTTCGAAACAATAATGAATTACAATTTACAATTTAATAAGACACTAATTAAATGAATCATTAGACCAATTGTCTATGTGGCGACCACTATAACTTTATGCAAAAGAAATGTTCAGATTCACAAGTCATTCAACATACGATGAATTCAAATTTCCAAACAATAATGATTTGCTTGAAAAAATAATTCTCTGCTCTAAGATAAGACGAAAATAGAATACAATATTAAAGAACATCTGTGAAAATTCCGGTCAAACTAATGAGCAAAATAATAGAAAATTGAATCGAATAATTATATCTGATGTTCTGTCGGAATGGCCCTTCTGCAGAAATATACTAGCACATGAGAAACATTTTCAAACGGGAAATACTAAACAATAATTTATGATGACAATAAAAATCCCAGGCTTAGATCAAGTCTGCCACGATTATCGACGATCATACGAATTGTTCGCAGTTTGGTTGGTTCGGAAAATAACGTATCAGACATTCGATGTGACCAGAGACATGATACCAAATGAACTAACAGCATTTTTGCACAATGGTATCTGTGTTATTTCAACCAAGAACAAAAAACTTTCGTTGTAAAATAATCTCCGGGTACTGACACACGAAGAAATTTCAAACACGTTCTGTAGCAACTCTAGTTTCAGCGATTACGTAGGCAATATCTCACAACAAAAACCTAAGATGTGTTTAATATGATTGTGAACAAACAATATCACTTATAATAGGTTTTTCGATCAAAAAGATATTATTAACAATAATCTTTGTACAAATATATGTTTAAATAAATTCAAATTTATGTCTTGCAATAGCATAAAATTTAACAAGAATTTCCTCCTTAAATGTATAAATTATATATTTCACATGCATGGATGTCCTCAAAATTAGACAGATCCCTGACAAGATTCAACTGAACGTGTAATCCAGCGAGGAAATATGTGTTGGAATATTTGAATACATGATATTTTTTCCGTTGCAATTACTTCTGTTTCCTAAACTACTTTCCTGTCATATTTCCATAAAAACATTTAGAATTTACTTAAAAAGAAATTCATGTAAAAACCAATGGTGCTAAAAGAGCGCGTACTTTCTCGCCCCCATTTTCATGCAAAATCACGCGAAAAGTACTCAAATTTTCGAAAAATTGTTCTTATGCCCTTATTTCAAAATATATTTATATATTTAATAAACAGATTTCATTAAGGAAAAAATCTCCATCTTTAGTATTTTAATTGTACGAAAACTCCGAAAAAATGTTCAGCCTTTGCAATTTTCGAAAATCAGAGATGAAACATGAAACCAACGCCATTTTCTGATACGTCCTTTACACTTTCCAACAACAAAATTTAATCAAAAACGATGGAGCCATTGTTTTGAAAAGTTTGAAAATATCCCAGGAACTTCAAACGGTTTTTGAGAAAAACATTTTCGTAAAATGCAATCGCAAATTGAGCAAAAACTACTGTTTTTTGAACAAAAATTACTAAAGTTTTTCTTTGCAATTTTCGAAAAATCGAGCAATACCTGAAAACGGGACTAGCACCATATTTTTTACCGTCTCTTATTAAATAAATAGAGGAAATTTAAAAAAAATCTTTGGAGCGATTTTTGAGAAAAGAAATTCGTAAATTTTAAGCGCAAATTACGTAAAACTTCTCGGTTTTTTTTAAAAAAAATAAAAGTGTTAATTTAGTACAACAGGCTTTGTCTGAGGTACAAATCTCCATCTTCAATTTTGTAGTGTGTGTTTGTTTGTTGTTTGGTTGTTTTGTTTTTTTTTCGAAAAATGGGGAAATTTAACGAAACTGAGACCTGCTCCGTTCTCTTAAACGTACTTCGCACTACACAACAACAGAATTTATTCAAAAAATTTGGAGCCATTTTTTAAAATATTTTGAAAATGTCCGATGGGGCTGCATGTAAAGCATCCTCCAAAATTAAAATATCCGTTTCAAATTCCAGGGGCCGCGACATCAGCCAGAACGATTGGATATTATCAATTTTCGCTTCGTGAACATAATTGGAAAAGTGTTTAGAAGCTTTTGCTGTTCTTTAAAACAAAAAGTCGATGAAAGGAAGGTAATAAATTTAACTTAGAACTAACACATTACTTCTATACTTCAATAAAGTTTGATCGCTTATTGTGGTATGTTTAATTTGTAAAAGTTATAAGTTACTACTGTCCCAGGCTATTGAAATTAACGCAGGTATGCACCACAGACGCTTCTTTGGAATTGGTTAGGTTTGGATTATATTAGTATTATCATACAGATTAAAGCCATGAAGATAATGATTTTGATGTTCCTCCTATTCGGCTCCGTGTGAAAGGTTTTAAACAAGTGAGGTAACAAAAAAGAGAAAAAGTTTAGGAGTGGAGATCACTATAACATATTATACTGAATAGATTAGAGTCTTCCTTTATTAATAACAATCTACGAAATTTGCGTTGTTTGAAATGCGCGGCTAGAGTGCAAACGGGAAGATGGTGTCATGCGCAATTTGGCAAGTTCGCGAGAAATGAAAGAACAGTTAATCTTCCTTTGCGAACATCGTGTTGTGTGATAGTTAAAACAATTGTTTATTCACTATCAATTGTAAATATTCAATTTACTTTCTTATATATCATTCTAGTGATATTTATGAAAAACATCACAGAGGTAAGGGAGTTCGAATTATTATTGGGAAATTGTATTTCATACATTTTGTTACATAGATTAAGGTAAGGTTGAGTTGCTTTTATAGACCAAAATAATATCCATGTATAAATGTGTAAAGATCTGTGTAGGCCGAAATATAAAACATAATGTATCGTTGGTACGTTTATGTAGAACGTGAATACACTGAATTCGATGGCAGAAAGCTGTTAACGTTTAAACGTTTGAATTGAATAATATATGTATTTTTCACGCTTCGTTTGTTTAAGAATTTTTCAAATGGTAGTTGAAGTGTAAGACAGAATTGTCATATTACAATATTACATAGCCATTAACAATATCGCAAAAAAGTACGTTCTCTTCTAGCACCACTAAATTTCTTTATTTTTTCCATAGGATAGATAAAAGAAAGCTTAAAAAAATGGGACAGATCTCATTTTCGTTCAAAGCTGTGAATTGTCGAAAATTGCAAAATTTAGAAGTAATGTGAGAACGTATATGCTGTTGTACACCCACTATTTTTGTTTAAAAGCGCCCTCCGTTACAGTTAATAGGAATGATTTATGGGATACGAGTAAAACATGAGTAAAGGGAGAGCTTGTAGATTGTGTGAGACTGTTTTATGAAGAGACGTGTGGAGTTAAAAGTGATGGATAGGTATGCGGAAGTTTGGAATTAGAAAGATATGAGAGGAATGTTCACTGAAGCCCCTGTTCTATTCAATATTTACATTGCGGATCTATAATCCAGGTGATCGTTTTACTGCCAAAACGGTGTCGGCCACCGGAGGTCACGTGGTGCATGTTCCACGGCCTATTCTAATAGGTGTGTGTGTAGGCGATGGTGCGGTGCGATGGCGACCAATCACTTCACTACGCCATCCTTTCTACATCTTTCGCTCTGTGACGCATAGGGGTGGCGAGTGCGGTGAGTGAGTGACACATCGGCGTAGCAGCTTGTCTTCACTCGGTGCACCCCTTCGCTTCGATGCGAGAGGGCATTCGGTCGTACTTTAGAATTTCCGAGCTTCACTCAACATTAACATTGCCGCTTCTAGAAGAGCATTTCAAAAATGTAGCAACAAATTTCTTTTCACAAATAATTACGTCAAATAGTAACATTATTAGAAACTTAAATCTGTACGAGCCGGACCCCACGACCACGTACAAGCGCCCTAGAGATGTGCTGCAGTAGGCTTCACCGAAACAGCAAAGGGGGCTTAACTCCAATACTGGCAAGAACATTGCGGTGAACAACGCGAAAACCGCGCCGAACGGCTAATTTCTTTCCTGGTCTTGTTTTTTTTATGTTTCAGGTCAGCCTTAGATGTCCGCAAAGATAGGGATGGCTTCAAAGCAGGGAAGTGTGGCTGCATTGCACTCGCGGTCACACGGAACTGTGCTGTACAGCTCGAACTGGACCATATCAACACTGCTTAGCATTGAAAGACGAGTGTCTGTTTACATTTCCAGCGTTTTAGATTTCAGCTCGCTTCAATGATAAGAGGAATAATTTTCTGAAAGCGCGTGACGAATATCGGAATACAGGGCGGTCCCATACAGTTTTGTAGACTACTACAGGTTCCTGGATGACAGACAATTAGAACTGTTAGAATGTACAGAACATCAAAGTGATCGCGTTTGATAAGACTGAGAAGAAGAGTAAAGGTGAGAAGCTTAAATAGAAATATGGGTTAATTGAGGAGGTTGGTGAGTTTAAACATTTGGGTTTGTGGTTTAAAATAATGCTGGCAAGCGAAGTCTCGCCTCCGAGTATTTGAATCGGAACTCGCGATTACAGCGCTCCTCCGGTTATCTCCGGTTCAACCACGGTGTAAGAAATATGTCTTACACCGTGGGTTCAACCGACGGCACAGTGTAAGATATATAGGTGTTTCAACTAGCCGCCTTTGGAGCAAATTCTCTGAAATCAGTTTAAAGCTAGTTCCTCGCTTGCCTGTACGGTGCGCACGATCGGTTTGGGTCACGGTGTAAGATATACATCTTAAGATGACATCTTAAACTGTGGCTACTACAGTCTTACAAAACATGTTCTACTCATTTTCATAACTGTTTGCTCTAGACTTCACCACTTCCACCGCGAAACGACAAACTGACTTGAAATTAGAAATCAGCTGGCCACAGAGCTGTCGAATGGATCACCATCAATCACGACCTTGCTCAAATGAGACCCAAAGATCGTAGCGCTTACATGTGAGAACTAACCTCACATAAGCTTCAGTTTTAGACTGGGAGTAAACACACTTATATATCTTACACCGTGACCGACGGAGGAAAAAATGGAATTGAAGGAATTGGAGATATGATTATACTCATTCACACAGCGGGACTCGTTCAAATTACTGGGCCAATCGGACTCTGCATACGTATATGTTATCTACCGGTCTGAGCTTGATGTGTGCAATGTGGGAAATAAAATGCCAAGCAATTTAGACGTTGAATTTGTGTTTTTTCCTTCACCAGTTTACATCTTTTACTACCATGCAATAATAATAACAATTATTATTATTATTATTATTATTATTATACACAAAAAACGATAAATAAATCGTGGAGAGACAAACCATTCCACGGACATTATTTGAAACGAATGGACAGGGTACGGATCAATAAAGATTAATTATTTATGTGGCTTAAAAGGGGAAGAATGAAGCCAGAATCGGAAGCACTTGTAATAGCTGCCCAAGATCAGGCCTGGAGAACACGACATTATAATAAAACGGTTCTCAAAATTTCCCAAGATGATAAATGTCTCATTTACCAGAAATAGGTGGAAACCATTGATCATATAGTCTCAGATTGCCCAATGTTAGCAAAGACCGAATATTTGAAAAGACACGACAGGATCCATAGGTACCTTCACTGGCAGATCTGTACAGCCCTCGAAGTTCCAAACACATGCCCCAAATAGTATGAACTCTCACCAAAACCGGTGACGTCTGTTGGATTGTGTACAATATTGTATGACCAACAAATCCAAACTGATCGCACGATAGCGCCAAACAAACCGGATATCGTTATCCGGGATTTGGAGAAAAAGTCGTGTCTACTTGTCGATGTTGCTGTACCTTGCGATCAAAGAGTCGTTTCCAAGGAGGCAGAGAAACAACTTAAATACAAGAGTTTGGAAATCGAGATCAGCCGAATGTTGGGCGAAAAGCACAGGGTATAAAAAGCACAGCGCAGTATCGATAGTCATCGGAAATCTCGGATTTGTTCGGTAAAATTTGTGTAAGAAATTGGCTAAACTCCCAAGTAGTTCAAAAGACTGGTAAGTACAGATATTGCACTTGAAATTGCTTTATTTGGAACAGCCCACATTTTGCGCAAAGTATTGTAGAGGCACAGATCTGCTCCTTAGATAGCTGGTTGCAACTTGGAGCACATTTTGAACCGACTCATAACATCCTAAGTCGTGATGTAGAATAATAATAATAATAATAATAATAATAATAATAATAATAATAATAGGAAGAAGTAAAAGAAGAAGTTGCATAGTACAACATACGTCATGAATAACAAGTTGAATTATATATTTTTACTTCATATTACTAAATATTATTTTATATTTAGTAGAATATAGCCACATGTCTTCCTAACGGTAGAACGGAAATATTAATTTTAGGATATTAAATTACAATAAAATTTCGTCCTAAAAGCGTATTTTCTTTGAACATTTTGGAGCCGTTTTTTAAGAAAATGGCGTTTAAGCGCCAACAAAAACGCGAAATTTGAAGCTCGATTTCATAAAACATTTCACATTTTCAGAAACGCTCAAACACCATTTTCTCAAAAATGTCTCCAAATTATTTCTTCAAGCTTTTCGAACAGACAGTGATACCTGCAATCTGTAATATGACGTAAAGATAATTTTGGCTGTTTTTTTTCGTTTTTCAAAAATTACACAAATGTAATTTTTTTAAAGATCTCTAACACCGTTAATATGCACAGTTCCAGCAATTTGTAAACACGATTGGATTTGTGAGTTAAAGTGCTTTAAATGACTTCAAATGACATTATTCGAAAACTCAAAAATTTTCTATGAAATCGTGCTTCAAATTAAACGGCACGTAAACGCCATTTCCCTAAAAACGGCTCCAAATTTTTCAAAGAAAATTGTTATTGGGGACGAGATTTTATTGTTCTTTAATATTCTTAAAATAATATTTCCGTTCTACTATTAGGAAACCGACAAATTAATAAAATGTCAAAAAAGCACCTTGAGCTGCGATACATGGCAGCTGGCAAGAGAATGTGTTAATTCGGAATAGCTAGCGGAGACAAAAGGGAAAATAAAACTAATACAGGAAAGTCTGTGCCATTCTGTAGCACCCCTAGTTTTTACTTTCCCGTATACGTACGTATACACGGAGTGATATACGTGGTATAGGGAAAGTTATGTAATGCTACGCGAAAAAAATGGCAAATTTTCGGCAGAAAAAATTAATTGCTGGGTCGTGAAAAGGAACTAGTGGTGCTACAAAACGGCCCAGACTTTCTCGTATTAGTTTTCTATTTCCTTGGGTCTTCGCTAGCTATTCGGAATTGCCACAAACTCTTTCTTGCCAGCTGTCATCTATCACCGCCAAAAGTACATTTTTTTGTCGTTTTCTTAATTTTTCCGTTTCCTATTGGTAGAACGGAAACATTAATTTTAGAATATTAAATTTAGACCAAATAGAAAACTAATACGGGAAAGTCCGTGCCATTCTGTAGCACCGCTAGTTACTTTCCCGTATACGTACGTATATACGGATTATTGGAAAGTTATGTAATGCTGCGAGAAAAATGAGAGAATTTTCGGCAGAAAAAAATTCGTTGCCCGGCCGTGATAACGTAAGAGTGGATAAATCCAGTTGCTAAATTAAGAAAAAAATCCCCTAACACGTGGTGTAGCCAGAATTCCTGCTTTGTAAGTCCTTGATACCGAAAACCACTTTAAAGCAAAACGTCCATCCGTCCGTCTGTACGGTGTATTATTATTATTATTATTATTATTATTATTATTATTATTATTATTATTATTAATTACTGTTACCACGTTGTTGTGAAGCCAAGTGAAGTGGAAGTGGTCGTCAGTGTAATAAAAGTCGTGTATTTATTGATGTAAAATATCTGTAGAAGACCACCATAAAATGAAGAATTAATGCGGTTATTGTTGTTAAAGACTTTATTGTCATCACTGTTATCATATTATTATTAATATTACGGTCTTCAAATTATTTTAAGTTACATTGTATTTAATTCTTAATTATAATATGTAATTTTTAATAATAACGTAAATTTTAGTGTTCTGCCACCAGGTTGCATAAACCTGAGAGCGTAGGCTTCCGCGGCCGGAGTCAATATTAAGTTGGCTGTCCGGGTGACGCCGCGTCCATGGCAAAAGTGCCGACGTTTCGGTCGCCGTTCTGCGACCTTCCTCAGGGCGTAATGCCAAGCGTAGGTCGCAGAATGGCGACCGAAACGTCGGCACCTTTGCCATGGACGCGGCGGTCACCGGACAGCCAACTTAATATTGCATAAACCTATTTGCGGAAATAAATATCTATCTATCTAACACTAGCGCCCTAAACAATGGTACGATTTTTTGAAAAATTGAAGATACCTCTTTCCATTTGGCCTGAGTTAAAGCTCTGAGATTCTGAAAAGCATTCATTAATTTTTGGGGGTACTTTACATAAAGCCCCTGAACATTTTCAAAATTTTCTCAAAAACGGCTTCAATTGGTTTTAGTTTCTTTCAAGGATAGAGAAAAAACACTTATTTAGGTGGCGTAGGTCCAATTTTTTTCACAGTTTACTCTGAATTTTTTGAAAATAGGAAACGTTTGAATTTTATTCGGCATCTTCCTCCAAATACAAACTGCAGAGGGCTCATACATTTTTCTTTAAACTTTTGGAAGGGATAGTGCTAAATGTACTCCATGAGATGACATAAACGCCATATTGCACAATACTTTTTTTTATTTAAGGTCGCATCAACTACTCGGTCTTTAGCGACCACTATTGAATGTAAACTTATGATATGAGGATGAAACGATATGCTGATGATAGGCGGATAAAAGGACGAGCACATACATCAATGCCCGTGGCGGGACGGGAACCCGCGACCCCACGGTCCAAGACCACCAGGGCACCACTGTTTTAGCGATCACGGCCATGTGGCCGACTCTTTTATTTTTTCAATAATTGCAAAATTGTAATTTTTTTTACTTGTCTCTCACGTCGTTGATATTTACATTACGGGCGATTTGTTGACATTAACCTAAACACACACACACACACAATTTATATATATATATATATATATATATATATATATATATGAATACATGTGCTTTAAAGAATGTCAAGTAAAGGTTCTCGAAAACTCAACCGTTTTCTATGAAAGTTGCTCAAATTTTCGCATTTTCAGCGACACTCAAACGCCATTTTTGTCATAAATTGCTCCGAATTTTTTTCTTCAAACTTTTGGAACGGATAGTGCTAATTGCACTCTTTAATATGTCGTGAAGTTTATTTTGAGTTCTTTTTTTCCAAAATTACACAAATGGAATTATCTCTCTGACATCTTTAATACCACATTACCAGCAATCTGTAAACAATGTTGTGTTTGGATTTAAAGTGCTTCAAATGACTTCAAAGGAAGAGTTTCGAAACACAAAAATTTTCTGTGAAATATATCTTCAAATATTGCATATTTAGTAGCGCTTAAACGCCAATTTCTTAAAAAGGCTACATTTTCTTTAAATTGCCATTTAGAACGAGGTTTTTGCGTTTTTTTAATATTCTAAAATTAATATTTCCGTTCTACCATAAGGAAACTGAAAAATTAAGAAAATGTCCACAAAATGTATTTTGGGCGGCGATAGATGGTAGTTGGCAAGAAAGAGTATGTGCCAATTCTGAATAGCTAGCCCAGACCCAAGGAAATAGAAAAATAATACGGGAAAGTGTATGCCATTCTGTAGCACCACTAGTTTCTTTAAATTTATCTCATATTGTGCGAAGTTGTCGTATTAAAATGGCGCATTTCTGATCATTATTAAACTTTCAGAAGTTTTGATAATTGCAAAAGTTACAAAAAAAACGAACAAGTATGAGGTGTTTGAGAATCACTTATTTAATTGGGTAGATGTCTCTATTACTAAGGCTCATGTCATAAGCATAATTTAGACGATACAAACGATTTCCATATTTTCATTGCCCGTTACCTCTTTGACCAGCCCCTCTCACTATTTCTTGATTTTGAAGGCCACTCTGAGGTGTATAAGAAACAGATTATGGTATGATGACGGGCAAGAGGTGCCTGCTTAGACATGCAAAGAGCAACGTCATGGTGTGCCCCGCGTTTGCTGGGGTATCCGGGCGCGAGTTGCGTAATTGCGAGCGAGATTCCGCGAGGGCAGAGGGGCTATGGTTGGAGAAGGGGGGTTGAGAGCACGGGCAGGGGTAGGGGCGGAGGTAGAGAGACAGGTGGACGGGTGAAGGCCGCGCTAGGGCTTCGCTTCAGAAGAGCGAGCGGCGCAGCGCAGGCGCGCCAGTCACCATGCGTCCGCCCGGGGCTCCGCCGCTGCCGCTCGCGCTCCTGGCGGCGGTCGCGCTCTTGGCGGCGGCGCCGACGCCGGGCGCCCGCGCCGCCAGGATCCTCGGGCTCTTCCCCACGCCCTCCATCAGCCACCAGCTGCCCTACCAGGTACGCCACGCGCCCGCTCCCTTAGCCACCAGCTGCACCACAAGGTACGGCACGCGCCCGCTCCCTTAGCCACCAGCTGCCCTACCAGGTACGGCACGCGCGCCCTCCAGCAAAGGCACGCGCCCGCTCCCTTAGCCACCGGCCGCCCCACCAGGTAAGGCACGCGCGCCCTCCAGCAAAGGCACGCGCCCGCTCCCTTAGCCACCAGCTGCCCTACCAGGTACGCCACGCGCCCGCTCCCTTAGCCACCAGCTGCCCTACCAGGTACGCCACGCGCCCGCTCCCTTAGCCACCAGCTGCCCTACCAGGTACGGCACGCGCGCCCTCCAGCAAAGGCACGCGCCCGCTCCCTTAGCCGCCAGCTGCCCTACCAGGTAAGGTACGCGCGCCCTCCAGAAGCCCTCCATTCCAGAAAGGCACAGCGCACTCATCAGCCCGCAGCTCCCCTTCCAGGACAAGTACGCGCCCCCTCCCTCAAGGACCAGCGACCCTTTCTGGTACAGCACGTCCCTCCTCAGATACCAGATGTCTTTCTAGGTAAGGCACGCACGCCCGCCATCAGCCAAGAGCTGCCCTACAAGCTAAGGCACGTGCGTCCTCCAACATCCACCAGCTGCCCTTTCAGGTAAGACATGCGCTCTCTTCATACGCTACCAGCTGCACCATCAGGTAGATTGCATTCTAGCTATAATTCGTTTTATGTTTCCCAAAAATTTTCGTTACTTCTATATATTTCTCTCCGTTCTTATCGATATTTTTTCAAACTTGTTTACTACTTTTCTCGAAATCTTGTTACTAGCATTTTGTACATCTTTCCACAAACTTATTCATTTCAAAGTAAAATGAATATGTTGCCCCTCATTCTGGAACTAATAAACCAACACTTTTCTAATATTTTTACTTTAGCATTACTACTACGTGTTGTAATGCTTGAGTAAAAATGACCGATTTCTCGACAGAAATTTCGTTTTGAGAATACGTAATACAAAACAAGTTCTTTTTTCTGGCTTTTATTGAAAATTACTTTCTTAATAGGTAGTATTGTTAGAATCCATGTTTGTGGTTCCTTGATACCGAAAAATTTGTCGGTAGAAGGTTTGTCCTTATTTCCGTGAACAATAATAGTACACTCTATATGTAGACAGAATATACACGTAACCTTTTCTAATTTGATACAGATTTTTTTGAAATTTAGGAGGTACTTTATATCAACAACGTTTTACAACTGCAACGACATTTGAGAAAATTCCTCAAAAATGTCATTAACATTTTTGCGCCTCAATAGAGCTTGAATGAGCTAACAGTACGCTAACAAACATAACGCAGGTTTGATTTCATTGACACTTGTTAATTTTTAAAAATTACAAATATTTCGATCTCCTCCACAAACTTCGTTATTGAAGATAGAAATTATTTCTTAATGATATCCGTTCATCAAAATTTTATCCTTAAATAATGTAGTGGCCAATTTGTTGTAGTCTCAATGTTTTGGGGTATTTTTTTTAATTACACAAATGTAATATTTTTGAAAGATCTCTCACTCCGTTAATATGCACAGTCCCAGCAATTTATAAATTGTGAGTTAAAGTGCTTTGAATGACTTCTAATGATGTTTTTTGAAAACCCAAAAATTGCTGTGAAAAAGAGCTTCAAATTTCGAATTTACAGTAGCGCTTAAACGCCATTTTCTTGAAAATGGCATCAAATTTTTCAAGGAAAATTTCCATTTAGGACGACGTTTTATAATTCTTTAATATTCTTAAAATAATATTTCCGTTCTACTATTAGGAAACCGAAAAATGAAGAAAATGTTTTAAAAAAAGTAATTTGGGCGATGATAGATGGCAGCTGGCAAGAGTATGTGTCAAGTCCGAATTGCTAGCCGAGATCAAAGGAAATAGAAAACTAATACGATAAAGTCTGTGCCATTATGTAACATCACTAGTTTTATTTTCAAGCCAGGACTTCTCACCCGGAGACTAAGTGTTCGAGTCCCAACCTATGTGAATATTTTTGTATATCTGTTTTTGGTTAATTTTTTTGTAAAAATAGTTCCGTTCTCAATTAGAAGTACAATATACTCGACAAGAGACAGTTTTCAATAAATTTAAGCTGTTTTCTGACCGGTCTCTTCTTTTGGAAAGTTTTCAAACGGTGGCTGATGTTTTGTACAACAATATGTTACGTTCGTCACGAGAACGTATATGCTGCGCTATAACAAATACTGTAATGGAAGTATACGTAAAGACTAACACATCCGTGATATTTTCGTTGCATTGGTACCTGGGGGAGTATTATTAAACCAATTTTTTTTTCGACCGGGAAATATCTTTCTTACAAGAGGAATTAAAATGTGTTCAACCCTAGCAATTTTGCGCTTTGGCCATCGTTCACACTTTACTTGATTCAGCTTTATCGCTTGTAAGGATCTGCATAACTGAATACTTGAGAGTAGCTTCAATATTCACGGGAATTATTTGAAATTGATTTGCTGCTAGTTTTTGCGAGCTGTTAGCGTTCACTGTGCAACAAAAATCTTTTAATTAAGGATTTCGAGAAAAACTTAACGTGTCAATACAAACACTTTTTAGTTTCTCATCTGCGTGGTAGAGAGAATTTACGTAATAGTTAGGTAACGCTACAAAAAGACGAAGTCGAGATATTAACAGAAATACATATATTAATACCGAATTTGTTTCAAATAGCCTATCCATCTGTCCTGTTTTCGTCTTGCACTGAAGGGTGATAGGGAAAAGTATACGTGAAGTTCTTCATGCATTCATAATTTCACATTATGCCCGCTAAAACCGGCAATAGATCTCAATGCTTGATTGCCTACATACCCGTATCAATGTGGTACTAAATTGATCAATATCAAAACACAAAGCATTTCCTCATTGATTGCCTACATCTCCGTATGGATATGGATAAAAAGGACAGATTTCTGAACTATACATATTTTCCCAACTATGTTTGATTGTACGAGTATACTTGGGTTTTTATTTCTTGGTGCGTGGGGGTGTGTCTTCACGATGAAATATCTCACGGTATTTCGCGTCGTGTTCAGTTGTGCCGCAGGGCTGGCGATCATGCGTCGAGTAGCGGCACGACCAAGAACGACGCGAAATACAGTGAGATATTCCATTTTGAATACAAGCCCCCACGCGCCAAGAAATAAAAACCAAAGTATATATGAGAATCTTACTTCACGTGTTTCAGTTAACACTAAAAACTATTTTTTGTTATACTGGTGTACTTAGTTTTGCTGATTGGTTAAGTGGTCATACAGATTCACAATATTTTACAGACAGCATAAAACGAAATTGCATAATGTCCATGCACTGTCATTTTCTCTAAGTCAAGGTCAGTTAGCTGGAAACGAAATTACCAGCAGAGTAAATTATACATGGCAAGAAGTGTGCTTTGTCATCTCTTTCTCACAAACCTAATGTGAAATTAACTCACCATTTTCCATCTTAGCTCACCCTGTAAACATTGACAGTTATTATTTATTACAATTATGACAATATTCCTAATGAATATCCAACTGAGAAAGGGTATCCCCAGATAAGACGATAAAAAGTTCCCTAAAGCCAAATGACATATGAGACGTTTAACTCTAAAAAGAATAATATTTTTGAAATGCTTTTAGCTCCCCTCCCACCCACCCCCACCGTAGGAGGTGGGGGTGGGTACGAGGGGAGCTAAAAACATTTCAGGGGAGCTTTCACCAAAGGTTTCCTAACTTTGGTGAAAATCCTACGTACGGTACATGAATTTACACTACCAAGTATATATACAATGTATTGAATTGGCCAATATGAAATGTAAAGACATAATGTCTCCTGTAATTTCCGAGAGTGATAGAAGTATTCCGAATGAATAAAGTAAGAACAACCATAGTCGACTCACAGATAAAAACCAAAAATATTTACATTTCATCTTCAAAGCCGGACCGGGAGAGGTGACTCGGGGCATCACCTGATGGCACTGCAGTGCCTCTGATCGAGAGGTTCTGGGGTTCGAATCCCAACGGTGGCAAGATTTTCGATACTATCCAGATAGCTAAGTTGAGTTCTGTCGCTATCTGGAGGAGAATTCTAGCGGCCGGCTGCTCTGACCGGTAGTTTTCCGTGGTTTCTCCGTTCAATACCAGGCGAATGTCGGAGCAGTACCATAACAAACGGGCCACGGACCGCGCGCGATCTTTCCTTCCTCTTCCTTGTCCTATCGTTCCTCTTAGCTCGAGCTCAGAGCGTGTCCCGGCTGGGGCGGTTCCTCGCTGGTGGGAGATGGCTGACTGGGAAATCACCGCTATCCGATGGAAGGTCGGAACCGGATCTCGCTAGCCAGCGGGGGAAGATCACCGCCACCTCCCGAGAAAAAACATGCACCACACTTACGGGACTAATGACCTTAGCCGTTGACGTATCCGGAATCACTAACAATCAATCGCCAATCAGTTACTAGAAATGAATCAATTAAAGCCGAAAAACTTCATATTTCGTTAGATCAAATCTAAAATCGCCAAGCAGTTGCTTCAAATTCAGCAATATCCAAATTTCAAATGCTAATCTGGTTTACTGGATAAGATTAAAAGGAAACGTGACGGTATTCATAAAATATAATCGTTGAAACTAGTAATAAATTGTCATTCCCTGAGATGACCTTGGGCCGTCGATGTCTTCTACTTTGCCCGTAATGAAACATCATTTAAAGTTACCGCAAGAGTTTCCACTAGTGTTGGCATTTTTAACAATGCTCCTACCATAGTTGTTTTCTACCTTACTAGCTCGTCTTTAGATAGTTCTAAAATAAGCTAACACAAACAAACATTCCATATTTATTATTACATTTCGTGCAAGTATTGTTTTACTGGTGTAATGAATAACGCTATACTCCAAAGGCATTTCTTATTTACTCTGACGAGGAATATGGGATTGAAACCTTTAGAGTCAAGCACTTTTATTATTCATACACCCTTTTATATAAACAAATAAAATTTCAATTTTTGTAAAAGAAAGTGAAAATAGTGAATTCTGACCTATGTCAAACCGACAGCAGTCACGCCTTCAATAGAGTGACCCTTTATAAACTGCTGCATAGTCTCCCGTGTTTCTGTAAAGAATATGCAAACGCCATACCACTGCCGTTGATGTAATGGCCATAACCTATTGATGTTGTAACAGCAGTTGATGTAACAGCCATAACCTGTAATGGCCATAACCTCCTCTCTGACAATGATGTTCGCTCTTTGCAGGCGGTGATGAAGGAGTTAGCTAAGCGCGGTCACCAGATAACCGTCATCAGTCCTGATCCTCTTAAGGTGAGTAGGTTCTCCAGATTTACGAGATGAATCTCAGTAGAATTTAGCGTGGAAGCAGGGTAAAGCATTTGAGCGTCGTGTTTCTTTGTTCTGGATTACCTCTCAAATTCCTGCCCACACTGCAATTAATCACAATGGACTAATCCTTAGATTACCGGGAGTAATTCGGGGTAAAGGAAGTAGATAATAGACCTTTTTGAGCGATATTCTGAGCTTTGTTTGCTAATTACAAAATAATCTGCTTTAATAAATAACATATCTTTCTTTAATTTCAATAAGTAGATTCAAAAGTGCATCAAAACAGACCAGGAATTCAACAATGATCAGAAGTTTTGAAATGTATCTTCTTGTGCAACTTTCCCATACTTTGATTATCGTATTCCTTGCCGTTTACCAAGGACATCCGAGAAGGGTAATTCAATTTATTACCAAATATTCAAAAGACAAATTGTTATTATTATCATGACTGCCAGTATTGACAACTTGTAGCATTAACATACGAATATGAATGTATTTATATTTTCCAGACACCATGTTATTTTTAATTCTTTAAAAGTTTCAATGAGGTTTTCTCAAGAATTAAGTACTTTAATCAAGAAAGTTTGCTTCAGAATTTATCAACGACTTTGAGCACAATTAGCGCTTCGTCTCGTCCATATTCGTATGTTTTCCATCGCTTCTGCACAGGAACCTGTAGCCAATTACACAGACATCGACCTGTCCTTCAGCTACGAGATACTACGAAGCAGCATGAAGATGGCCGATATGGAGGGTATGAGTGGCGTGAAGCAAATGGAAGCTTTCTTACCAGTCGTACATGAAATCACAGAAGCCCAGCTGACGTCCTCTCAGATACAGGACTTTCTCAGGTAACTCACAACACGAAGATGTAACGAAACCATTTCCCTGCAAAATTGATTACTGATGTATTCCAATTATTTATCACATGTCTTATCCAGGTACTAGATCATGCAAACGTTCTAGTTTATAAGCGATTAATCGTAGCTGTTTATAGAATAAAATTTTGCCAAAACTAAGTAGCGATCACGACAAAAATTTATGGAAATTAAAAATGTATAATGAAGGAACAAAACATATAATTTCGGAAAACCTGTGGAGCATAAGTTGCAAGAATTGGTATTATTTAAAATAAGTTATTTTATTGTAGACAATTTTATACACTACCACAAAAGAAAATATTTTTCTTTCCTAAAGTTACGCGTTTTCGGTCATATATCTACTGTATTTTTATGACTATAAATATTAAAATCACAATACTTAAAAATTCCGTAACAAACATTTTTGTAATTTTTTACTGCCATATAAGAAAGTTTAAAATTCGATTTACCATAGATACAGAAAATCACCAATGTTCTCCTTCTAATAATTCATACACATATTCTCAGGAACAACGCATCGCAAGGCTACGACATTGTATTCCTGGAATGGCTAATGTACCAATCATACTTCGGCATTATCCACGCAGTGGGATCCCCTCCCCTAGTTGGCATCGTGTCGATGGGCGGCTTCGCCACCCCCTTTAACGCCATCGGCAACCCCAACAATCCAGCCTACAATCCTGAGCTCCTCAGCAGCAACTCTGACCGCATGACGTTTTGGGAGCGTCTCCAAAACACTTATTCCAGTCTCTACATGACAGCACTCTGGAATTTCAAAGTCTTTCCGCAGCAGGTAAGAGAACACTTTATTTTGTGGATCGAGGGTTAGGATAAAACTAATCTCAGACTTTCCAATGTCGATTGCAATAAATACAATAAAAGTCTCGTCCACTTCATTGTTCAATGAATATTTCAATGAGTTTTTAACGTCAAAAAGAGTAAAAACTACATGAAACGAAAGGGCGAGAAATACAATCGGTGTACGTTTTCTTTAGTTACAAAAACCCAACTCCGTCTCTTTACTAAATTTAATGTAATTAAATCACTATTTCAAAATAGCTGCCTTTTTAAAATTGCATTTGGTCATATGCATGATACAAATCCCCATTATATTGGTTTAATTATGTTTGTCCGTCTGTCCGGGCTAAACTCAGCAATGACTAAACCAATTTTGACATATATATATATATATATATATATATATATATATATATATATATATATATATATATATGTCAAAATCTTAGTTCAGCTGTTATTAAGATACTATAAATCTGTTATTGCAATGTCTGGAATGTTTGCAAACTCGTAAAACTAGCGGTGCTACACAACTAGTGTTGCACATACTTTCCTGTGTTATTGGAATCAGGTACGAAGGATTGAAATATTGCACTTTCTGCGCTACTAACATCATAGATATTAATTGAAAACGTCCAATTCAACCAAGAAGCCAACAACTAAGTGTTTCCATCGCATTTTAGAATATTTAACAACACAAAAACCTCGTCCTAAATAGTAATTTTCTTTGAAAAAATTGGAGTCGTTTTTAAGAAAATGACGTTTAAGCGCTACTAAAAATGCGAAATTTGAAGCTCTTTGTCACAGAAAATTTTTGAGTTATCGAAACACTTGACTTTAAGTCATTTAATGCACTTACATCCTCAAATATAATAATGTTTACAAATTGCAGGTAATGTGCATGTTAAAGATGAGAGAGATCTTTCAAAAAATTACATTTGTGTAACATTTGCAAAACCCCAAATTGAACATTACGTTATATTAAAGAGAGCAATTAGCACTATCCGTTCGAAAAGTTTGAAGAAAAAATTTGGAGCAATTTATGAGAAAATAGCGTTCGAACGTTTCTGAAAATGCGGAATTTTGAGCTAGTTTCCACAGAAAACGGTTGAGTTCTCGAGAAACTTTACTGGAAATCATTTAAAGCACATGTACATTAATATAATAATGACAACAAAACGCCGGTAATGTAAATATTAACGACGTGAGAGGTAAGTCAAAAAAATTACATTTTTGCAAATTTTTGAAAAAAACAAAAAAGTAAAGCAATATGGCGTTTATGTCATCTAATAGGGTACTTTTATCTCTATCCCTACCGAAGTTAAAAGAAAAAAATTTGGAGCCGTTTTTCAGAAAATCTTGTTTTTATACTTTTTTTAAATTGCACATTTTGCATTCAATATTGGGCGAAAACTACTAAAATTTTCAAAAACTGTACAGGACCTTAATGAAAGAACTATGTAGGTAGAACAAATTTTATTTGAAGGAAAATTATTATCTTCAATTTTATAGTTGTAGGAAGAGGCCGAAGAAAATTCAAACTTTTGCAATTTTCAGAAATTCAGAGTTAACCCTGAAATTAGGACCTTTGATAAGTGTATTTTGCTCTATTCTTACAAGAAATTTAAAGAAAACATTTGGAGCCGTTTTTGCGAAAAATGTTTGAGAAGACTGAGGAATATCCATCTTGGAATAAATCGTACGTATGGTTTAGGCGCTATTAGTGTACACAGACGGACGGACGGACAGATGGACGTTTTCATTTCAATTGGTTTTTCGGTATCAAGGAGCCACAAAAGAGGGATTCTGACTACACCACGTGTTTTATACTTTTTTTTACTGGATTCTTGGACTGGATTTATACACTTTTTCGTTATCACGGCCCGGCAATGAATTTGTTTCTGCCGATAATCCGTTTTTTCGCCAAGCATTCCATAACTTTCCCTATACTATGAATATTATTCCCTATACACGTACGTATTCAGGAAAGTAACAATCTGCACCATGTGACCTATCTCTATGAAAGTTGGCACTTCTACTTGTTTGTTGTTTTTTTTCATCCAGAAGATTTATGTGCGGTTAATTCTATTGTAATTCCACTACATGGCGCTAGAACAAAATTAAATATTTCTCACCAAATGCAACCTGCAACAGTGGGCAGCATTTTGAATCTATATCGTTAAATAATTACTAAACGAAGCGTTCTAGGGAATTAAAATCTTAAAACTTTCAGGCCACTCAAATTTTTCAGGACGTACGAAGGAGTTTTTCGCCCCTAAAAATCCACGGCTACAATCGGTTTCGAACCCGAAAATTTGGGTATAACAGTCCGATACTCTAACCGTTACACCATCGCCACCGCCAAGAAGGAGGAGATACTTCGCTATTGTGGAACGTTTTTTGGCTTCATCGTAATCACAGAACCAACTAAGCTCTTATTATAAACAAGTCTTCTCTCCACTATAGGGATCTTGTCTTGTCTCTTTAATGTACAAACATTGTCACTTTTACAAGTATTTACAAAACACTACCAGTGAATTGCCCATCCAAATCTTTGTTTTACATATTTACGATTTCCATGGAATCACGTTTATTGCAACTAGGACACACTAATACGTACTACATTTATTAATTTCTGAATACGTCAAAAATAATGTTAAAATTATCATTAATACACTAAGAGTCAATAGGCGTAGGGGTCGAAATTTCTGAGTGAGATGCACAAGAGGAGGTCGTTTGACGCTGGTTTGTCTTCTTCTGCGATTGTCGCTGTTTTATCTTTTGTTCGCTTGGCTTGTGCATGTTGATTTCCGCAAAAACTTCGTTTTCTTTTCTTACCACTAGGGCTACTAGAATCCATTGTTTGTATAAACTAAATCACACAAACACCATCACAAAACTATTTTGTTCAAAACATGCACATGGACACCATATATTAATTACCACCAATGTCCTGTGTTTCCTGCTGACATAAAAATGAAACAGAGTGCGCGATCTACGGAAGTAAGCCAGTACTGTGTAGTTTAGAAGATCCCGGCAAATTCGAACAAACAATTGGTCTACGAAGTGAATTGTATCACATAATTTTCTGGATACTCGCATCCAATCTTATGGATAGTCGCATTCGCTGAGCCCTACCCACATTTGCCCCTTAATACCCTTCCACGCTTCCTTTTACACCCATTTGAATACCGAATTACGTATTGTAAATGGTATATAAACATTTATATTACAAAGTATTCCGTAGACGGATCTTTCGTATGAGGCAAAAAAGTCATAACCGGCTTCAAAAATGTAATTTTCACCATGTGAATGGCCGACTTTTACCGAAATTGAAGTTTCTAAAAACAGCCCTCTATTTAACAGGAAACTCTTCTGCGGAAACATTTCGGTGCAGCTCCACCACCTGTGCACGAGACAGAGTACAATATGAGTTTGCTGGTCCTGAACAATCATTGGACATTAGAATACCCGCGGGCTCTGCTGCCCAACGTGGTGCAACTGACAGGGCTGCACGTGCGGGAAGAGACTCGACCGCTCCCCGCAGACCTGCAGGCGTGGCTGGACGGCGCGGAGCACGGCGTCGTCTACTTCAGCCTGGGCTCCAACGTGATGAGCAAGGACCCTCCCAGCCGACAAGCTCCAAGCCATCCTGCGTGCGCTGGCGCGCCTGCCGCAGCGGGTGCTCTGGAAGTTCGAGGCCGACGCGCTGCCCGGCCAGCCGCCCAACGTCCGAGTGTCCAAGTGGCTGCCGCAGCAGGACATCCTCGGTGAGTCCTCCCCCACTTCCTCATCCACTCGCATCACACGTCCAAAGTATCCTCAGTGAGTCCTGCCTCTCGTCCTGAGCCTCTCATCACACGCCCAAATTATCCTTGGTGAGTCCCCCCATCGTAAGCACCTTCGCTCCAAACATCACTCATCCAACATATCCTCAATGAGTCCTCTCATTCCCTCAGCTCCTCAGCTTTGTATATTTGTTCCCATGCTGCTCGTCATGTCCCTCTTCAAAAACAGGATGAATCAAACTTACCTTCTGACCATTGAAAGGGATCTGCTTTAACGCATGATAAATCTTGGTACCCTGTTTTTAGTACGCGTATTCTCACTAGCGAAGAACAAGCTCCGTGGTGACACAGCATTCTAACACTCAAAAGGGCTGGAGCTGACAGAGAGCGTAGTGCACCGACTGTTGCATGCGCGAGTAGTCTGTCAGAAGTGATGCTGATTGGCATTAGTCGGAGATGAGTCACAAGTCACTTTGAAATTATTGTCCGTTGCGCTCTGGTCACTTGTTTATGTACCGTTTGTTGCAGCCCACCCGAACGTGCGCGTGTTCATCACGCAAGGCGGCCTGCAGAGCTTCCAGGAAGCCGTGTACCACGGCGTGCCCCTGCTGGGCATCCCGTTCATCGGCGACCAGCCCTTCAACGTGGCCAAGATGGCGGCGGCGGGCGTGGGCGAGCGCCTGGCGCTGGGCGACCTCAGCGAGCACTCGCTGCTGGCCGCGCTGCGCCGCCTGCTGCACGACCCCGCCTACCGCGCGCGCATGCGCCGCTTCTCGGCCGTGTACCGCGAGCACAAGGCGCGCTCCCTGGAGACGGCGCTGTGGTGGGTGGAGTACGTGCTGCGCCACGACGGCGCGCCGCACCTGCGCGCCGCCTCGCTGCGCCTGGCGTGGTACGAGCTGCTGCTGCTGGACGTGGCGGCGGCCGTGGCGCTGGCGGCGCTGCTGGCGCTGCTGCTCGCCGCCTTCGCCCTGCGACGCCTGTGGCGCGCCCTGCGGCCGGCCCGCGGGCGGGCGCACGCCAAGGCCAACGGCGCCGTCTTCAGGCAGCGCAAAGACCAATAAGGGCCAACACTGCGACGGTGCTTCACTGACATACGCCATTTAAGATAGTCGCCACTCGCCAGACAGGAAGGAAAAGCGAAGATTTTACTGCGATTTTCCTAACTTTGCCCCTCAAGGCCACTCAAATCCCATCTTCGCGATGGAATATGTCACGGTATTTCGCATCTTTCTCAGTCGTTCCGCTAGATTTCGCGTGATCGCGACCGATCATAAGTCCCAACGAAGCTCCCGATTGGATGACAGTATTCCCCTCTCTTTCCAGCTTGCGACCTTGAAATGCAAAAATGTTTAAACCGGAGTTCAAGTACAATGTATATATATTCATCATCTTCATGTAAAGTGGACAATGTGAATGGAAAAGTTTCAGCGTAATGTCCAGAAATTTTGCACGCATCATCTACCCTCACTTCCCGCCTCGTCCCTTACGGGAACTCTCCAGAAACTGGAGGGGCTCCAACACTTGGGGACACAGAAAATAATTCCATTCTGAAAAAGCCATTGGGAATTGTTTTTTTTATTTATAGGAAGTTTTTGTGTGTGATAAACGATATAACCATGTGTCTAAAAAAACTCGTTGCAAGATAAGGTGACAATAGCACGAGCATCATGACTCATATTAAGGGCATCTGTGAAAATTTCGGGAAAAATAATTAGCGAAATGCTTGTCAATTGAAGAGAATAAACGGCATTCTTAAATGGCCCTTACGGTAAGTGTCGACTTACATCAGATATTGAAGAAAAATACTGCGCATTTGTTAGGCGGACAATAAAAAGACTCTGTATATATCCCAGACGATCGTGACGGTTATGATATACTTTCGTAACTTATTGGTACTTTCATTTCATCTAATAGTGGAAAAAAGAAACGAGAATTTTTTTGATGAAGAGGGTTGTTATCTCCAGGTGCTGGCGCCTGAAGGAATTCCAAACATTACATGCTATAGAGACCATGTAGGCAACAGCCAATAGTATGCATATTAAATAAAAAATCCGAAATCAAATGTTACTAATCTTAGGTTTCTCAAGCAAAAAATGGAATTCTGTCAGAAATATTATGTACAATTAAATGTTTATAAATAAATTTAAATATTTGAATTGCAAGTGTTTATTTTTTTAAGACATTCCTTAAATATATAAATGGTATATAATTGTATATTATATATGCATGGATACTCAGAATACCAGAAATCCGAGACAAGTTTCAACATTAGAAACACTGTGGAGATACATGTATGATAATTTGAACAGTTAATTTTTTTCAATATAATTATTTCTTTTCCCAATGTTTTCTTGTTTTATATTTTAATAAGTATAAAATTGACTTACAGAAGGGATTTAAAATAAAAAAATACACATCAGTAGCACAAAATACATACGGTTTCGTGTGACGGAAAGTTTATGTAAAGGAATATTCTCATTGAAAATATACGTATATCTTCAGGGTATATTGCTTCTTCTCTGTGGGACACAGTATTTCATTGTATGCCGCTTAGTGGGATATCATTTTGTCGTATTAGCTACCTCAAAGTTTCTTGTTTTTACGTAAATGTTTATCTGTACGTAAATGTACAGATACATTGTAATTACTTTTCAATGTAGTCACACCTGACTGCATTCTGACGAATCTTCCCTACGAGTATTTGTATAAATTGGGAATGTAGTAATACATTCCCTAGTTGAATTATGGCATATCATATGGCATGAGTTTTGGGGAATACAACTCAATATAGTCGTACCGACTGAGTTTAGCTTAGATACAGCGTTGCCACTGTCTTTGCAGCGACTCTGACCGGGAGATCCTATGGTTAGAGTCCCGACGGTGGCTGATTGTTGACACTAGCTATAAACATGGTGGTCATAATTTTTCTACAACAGATTTTCCTGGTACTTCGCCAATCCAATTTCCATATCATTTTCCAATATATTGGAAAATCGACAATATATTGGCGATTTTCCATTATATTTTTAATTCCCTGATTTTTCCATCACATTTATCCAATAAATATAAAGAGAAAGATAGGTTTGAAAGTTTGCGTGACACGAAAGAAGGATACGCCCCCCCCTATACAACCAGACAACAGCATTCATAGTTACTCATCAGTCGTAGGGTTTTCGACGCTCTTATACGCCCAAAAGATATCTCCCAGCATGTGATAAAAGCTTAATACCTTGTTCGAAACACAATCATCTGAGTTGCACTGTCAACGCCCATGGGTCGAAATGATCCTAGGAAACTGCCTTCCAACACAAGTTATACCGTGCTTCCAAGGGGCAGTAATCTCACTCGTATGACGCATGTGATGCTTCCGAAAACTCTTTGAAAATAATTTAAGAAAGGATTTGGGACCTCCTACGAATTATTCTTTACACCATTATGTTACTCTAATAATTATTCGTACTCTAATAATTATTAATACTATTGAATAATTGAAAGTAAGTAGAATGAAAGTAAGTATAATTGAAAATAAGTAGATAACATAATAGTAGATACACCTGACTGCATTCGACTGCTGCAGAACGATACTTATGACATCATCCAAGAGGGTTTTTATGAAGGACCTAACCATACTAATACTTGTGTCCGGATCTCACCCCACACATTTCCATCTTTTCTTACACCTCAATAAATTCCTATCCGGTCAGCATTAATCGTATCCAAGTGATGGAGAGATTCAGGTGGCTATCAAGCATGTCCCAAAGGGTAATCTTTTTCGACATATGGATACAAATTTTGATCCCACTGTAAAACATGTATTTCCAGGGGCGATTGTGTAAAAACATTAGCGCAACATGTGTTGCATCCGCTTTAATTTTTTTTTGTTCACAAGTAAGGGAAACTTACTTCTTGGATGCGCTTCGAAGAAACAAAATTTGAAACACAAAGTTACATTGTTATTACACTCATCCAACTAATCGTTTAAATTGGTTACAAATTGAAGGGTTCGCTTGCAAAACATGGTAATCCACGTGGAAACGTTTGAGGGGTATAAGCAAGAGAACATTTTTGCTGGAAGGGGTTTAAATGAGGTACATAAAGATGACCAGAGCCGGTGGACAATTAATCGCCATTATATATATATATATATATATATATTTATATATATATATTTATATATATATATATATATATATGTAAAACCTGATTATATAAGAGCAAAACTCCAACGCCGTTGGACCGATCTCCTGCAAGTTGGCACTTCTACGTGTTTTTTCACTGAGAAGGTTTATGTGTTGAAAAAACTCCTAAACGAGGCGTTCTAGGGCCTTATAATAATTAAGAAATGCGCACAAGTGTGCATGGAGTTTACAGTTCAGTCTTCGGAGCTGAGCTCCGTAATTGTTTTCTTGTTTTCCTTGCATGAAAGCACATGATACTTGGTACACTTTTCGTTGCACAGTTTGCACACGCATAGATCACTGGCGGTGTGATATGTGGTTGTCTTGCAGAGTTTATGGTGGAATCCATGCACCGCTAATCTGTTTACTACACTTCTCATTTCCTGGTTTGGTTTTGTCCAACTCCTGTCAATCATGGCACTCGTGCAGTAGAAAAGTTCTTCCACCTCTTCTCTCTTCTGTTGTCTTTCCGCTAGCAGTTTGTTGTATGCTGTGGTAGATGGTAGCAGTAGATTATATCTTAGGTCCTCAATTAGGAAGGGCTCTCTGGTTAGTAGATACACGTATCTGGATGGTGTGTATTTTGATACGCCTAGTACTTTCTTCAGGTACAGTGCCTTGATGTTTTCTAGTACTTTTAGATCTCTTAGTTTCAGGTATTCTCCTATTATGTGGATTCCATATGTTAATAAGGTATTATCTTTGTTTTGAAAATTTTCGTTGCCGTTTCTAGGGATATTTCTCGAATTTGCCTGATGTCTCTCATTGCAGCTATGGCGGCGATTGCTTTTTGTTTTACATGCTTGTTGAAGGTGGTTCCTGATGTTTGCATGGTAATTCCTAAATATTTGTAGTCATTAACTACTTCGAGTTTTTCGGATCCAATCTTAAGCTTTTCTTTCTCCACTACCTTTCCCCCTCTTCTGAAGATCATTAGTGCGCTTTTGCTGATGTTGATTTTCAGTCCGTTTTCCTCGGCCCATGTTGCGAGTTTGTTTAAGCTATTTTGTAGATCTTCGTGGTTTTTGGAGGATATGGCCATGTCGTCGGCATAGAGGTATGCTTTGGTACTTTCTGTGGTTACCGCTTGTATTATATCAGCTGTTGCGATGTTGTACAATAGGGGGCTCAGGGGGTTTCCTTGTAGTACCCCGTTAGTTTGAGTGACTGCTTTAGATCTTTCAATGTTATTGTCTATGGTTATGGTGTTGTGTTTTAGCGCCTTATGGTTATGGTGTTGCGTTCTAGGGCTTTAAAAACTAAAATCTCAAAGAAATGTTTCTCATGCCGTAATGTACGCAATGAATTCTTTCTGAACATTCTATTACATGTTTGCTGTTACGGCGCTTCCCGATATTACCTCACGTGCTCAGAGACGTGCAGAATCTGCAAGTAAATGTGAATGAGGGACAGAGACCGGCAGAGACAGAGTCACACGGAAGGCTGAGGGAGGGAGGGAGGGAGGGAGAGACAGTGAGAAACGGAGATGGAAGGGGAAAGACGGAGATGAAGGGCAGAACGACGTCTGCCGGGTTTTCCTAGTTTGGACTATTTGAGAATAACAGTGCATGGACAGCAGATGGAAGCTCATATAACATTAACTTCATTAATTTCACAAAAACTATAACTTTGAGGTTTACCATCTTTTACTCCCAAGCCCTTCAATAGTCGAGCTCTACGATGACCTTGAGCTGACGAATTCTTCTTCCATGATCATATTAATGCATCTTTTAATACCATAATGCCCCCGCTGCTTCCCCAGCCGGTGCGTGTTCACTTCTCACCACCTCTTTGAGCTCATGAGCCCATTCGCTTGGCCGGTCTTTCCGAATGTTATAGTTTTCCCACTAGTTTCCAGTTGTGTTGACATTTTTCTCAATGAACCTACATTAGTTTACAAAGAATAATTAGACCTACAATATTACATATAAAGGTTAAATTAAAAATTCAGTTTTTGGAGAAAAGTGAGAATAGCGAGTTTTGACAGAAAAAGTGAGGAAAATAGGGCAAACCATAAAATAGTTTAAGTATGTGCACATTCAACCCGTAACACATTTCCATTATGCGTAATTCGGAAACGTTGCATCCTATCAATATCAAAACTTGATTTTTCTGTCCCACGGCATTTATTTGTCTTACGCCGTAATCAACAAAACGTACCTGTTTTGAACGTTCTATGACATTATTGGAGAGTATACCCCACAGTGCCCGCTGGACACCTTAATCAGTATTCCCTACGTTTTTCCAGTATACCTTACAGTTTCCTGATCTCTCCGCCAAAAACCATCAACAGAGTTGAGTAAGATAGGAAAACGTGCCTAAAGCAAAAATCAATAATTCGGACCCAGAATAAGAATTTCCGTACTCTGAATTTTCACAGCTCTACTAAACATTGAACAAACTTTTCTTTTCCCTTTGGTTTAAAACTGTTCAACTTGTGATAAATTTATGCTCTGAACAATATGAAATGCGCAATTTAAAAATATATTATCTTCATAATACCTTGCAGAAAAAATTTAATTCCAAATTTGAGAAAAAATTATTTGAGGAAATATTGAAGAAACTTTATTGCACAAATTTCAAATTTACAGAATTTTATAAGAATAGTGGTGGCATAATTCAAGATGACAGATTATTACCAAGTTTATTAACAAATTGGTCAATCCATTTTAAGTGGTCCAGAACTTAATGAACTGATTGCTCGAGCAGATGATCGACCATCTCGAAAAAAATGCATACTTTGTACATTAATTTACTTATGTTTTGGCTGTTCAAAAACATCTTTAATTTTTTTATTGTACCTCGTTTGCAAACGGCAGCCATTTTTACTTTCCCATATACATAAGTATATACGGAGTATACGTATTATAGGGAAAATTATGTAATGATGCGCGAAAAAACGGCGAATTTTTGGCACAAAAAAATTCATTGTCAGACCCTGATAACGAAAAAGTGGACCAATCCAGTTGCTAAATTAAGAAAAAAATCCCCTAACGTGATGTAGCCAGAACCCGTTTTGTGGGTCCTTGATAACGAAAAACCAATTGAAAGCAAAACGTCCGTCAGTCCGTCCGTCTGTGAACAACACTAGCGCCTCAATTATATGTACGATTTCTTCCAAAATGAATATTACCCCGTCGATTTGATTTCACTCCAGGCAGTCCGATTTTGAAAAACTTTCTTCAAAATTTGGGGTACTTTACATGAAGCCCCCGGACATTTTCAAAAATTTCTCAAAAACCGCTCCAAATTTTTTCATTAAATTTCTTACCAGAAAAAGTACAATTTCTTACAAGAGTAAAATACACTTATTACGGTGGCATAGGCCCTTTTTTCACGGTTAACTCACAAATTTCGAAAATTGCAAAAGTTTTTTTTAAATTAATTTATTACTTCCTGTTCGACAATTTGTCTTTCAGGGCATTGGAATTTACAATAATGGACAGTCGTTTGGACACTAACAGTAACCTCTGTAAGAGGATTTATGAAGGTAAATTTTTAATAATTAGACAATTATATAAGACTAAGGAACATAGAAAAGAAGAGAAAATAAATAAAATTACGGAGGATGAAATTTATCTTTAGGAAATTTGGAATTAATTCTACGAGGAAAGGGATAAGTTTTACCAAGATTAAAAAATTGTGCATGATGTAATGAAGGAAGAGTATTAAAAAATTTGAGACTACAAGTTTTAATTAAATCATGGATTGTAGGTAGATTTAGTTCATTGTGAATTTGTGTATTGGGAATAAACCAAGGTGCATGTAGAATTTTTCGAAAGAATTTGTTTTGAATGATTTGAAGTTTTTGTATATTTGATTTTGCTGCATTTGACCATATTGGACAAGCATAAGTTAAAGTAGGTCTAATAATTGAAGTGTATATTAATTTAGCAGTTTTAATACGGAGAGTTGAGTTATTATTTATGAGAGAATTAAGTTTTTGTATTTTAATGGTAGTTTTTTGTATAACATTTTTTATGTGAATTTTCCAGTTCAGTTTTGTGTCTAGATAGAGACCTAAATATTTAATAGATGAAGAGGAAGAAAGCCAAGTAATAGGAGTGTTATGAATTAGAAGGGGAAGAGGGGTTATTGGCTTACATAACGTAAATATTTTGGCTTGGCATTTATCCATAATGATTTTGATTCTCCAATTGTGGGCCCACACCGAATAACGATTAAGATCTATTTGAAGTTTATTTCTGGCAAGAAGAATATTAGTGTGTGAGTTAATAAGTGCTGTATCATCTGCAAAAAGGGCTAGTTTAGAAGAAGCGAATTTTGGAATGTCGGATAGATAGATATTGAATAGCAGAGGAGAAAGACAAGAACCTTGAGGGACCCCGGCAGAGATGTTAAATTTTTGAGAGAAAGAATTATTATATTTAACTATGAAAGTTCTGTTAGATAGGAAATTTTGAATAATATTTATAAGATAAATAGGAATACCTACAAGATGAAGTTTATATATTAAACCATCGTGCCAAACTTTGACGAATGCCTTTTCTATATCTAAAAAGATTGCAAGGGAGTGTTGTTTTAAATGAAAAGAATTTTCTATGTGTTCAGTAATACGTAATAGTTGATGAAGAGTAGAATGTTTGTGCATAAATCCAAATTGTGAAGGTTGAATAATGTTATTTTGAGAAGTGAATGTATAAAGTCTGTGAAGTAATATAGTTTCGTAAACTTTTGATAAAGAAGAAAGTAAACTAATGGGCCGATAATTAGAAGGAAATCTTGGGTCTTTCTTTGGTTTACAAATAGGGATAATTATAGCTAATTTCCAAATATTAGGAAAATAGTGAAAACGTAGAGACGAATTCAAAATATTGGTAAATGCAGCAATGGATTTATTACCTAAAAATTTGAGGTGATTTGTTGGTAATTAGATCAAATCCAGTTAATTTGCGAATTTTGAGTTTTTTTATAATATTATGAACTTCAATAGGGGATATAAAAGGAATAAGTTGTGGAACGTTATAATTAGGAAGGGAAAGAAAGTGGGTTATATGATTGTGAAGTTGAGTATTGTGTATTGGATTAGCAATAAAAGAAGATTGGAAGTGAGAGCCCAGTAATTTAAGTTTCTCAGGATCATTTAGGGCAGTGGAGGAAGAGTCTTGTAGGACAGGAATGAGAGTTTTGTCATTATAAAGTCGTTTAATTGTCGACCATAATTGTTTAGATTGAGGGTGTATTTGTTGAAGAAAGTTTTGATATTGATGAAATTTAAATAAATGTATTCTAGACTTTATTATTCGCGAAATTTTGTTAAGTTTAGATTTAATATCGGGACGTCGAGTTATTTGCCAATAACGACGTAAAGTGTGTTTAGTTTTGATTAAATTAAGAATACGAAAAGGTAATGGTTTATAGGGGCTAGGGGGAAATTTAGGTATAAAGCTTGAATGAGAGTAAAGTGTGTTATGTATTGTAGTGGTAAAATAAGATAGATAATTGTCAATATCATTTGTAGATTGTATATTATGAGGAAACTTAATATTATTTTCAATATCGTGTTGAAAGTCAGGCCACCTAATTTTTTGAAAAAGAGGTGTGAAGGTAGAAGAAGAAATATTAAAGGAAAAAGATAAAGTAATAAGAACTGGAAAATGGTCAGAATCTAATTCAGGAAGTACATTTTGTATTATAGGGAAAGGAAAATTTTGTGTAAGAATAATATCAAGAATATCAGGAATAATATTATTATTATTATTATATGAATAGTAAGTAGGTTCAGAGGGGGAGTGTATTTGTACATTATTAGAAACGAGAAAATTATGTAATTTAATTCCGTTAGGGTTGGTAGTATTGCAACCCCAAATTTGATGTTTACAGTTTATATCGCCAAGAAGAATGGTTTTGTTTATATTGTTAAAGATTTTTTTAAATGTTACGAGAGGAAATGTGTATTTTGGGGGTTTGTAGGCAACTGAAAAATAGTAATCAAGATTATTTATATTGATTATTAAAGAAAGGATTTCAAGAGAAGGATGATTGTTAAATTGGAATGAATAGTGTTTAATAAAGTGTTTAATGAGTATAGCAACTCCTCCGGAGGCCACTGAATTAATTCTGTCAAAACGATAAATTTTATAGTTGGAGATATATAATTTGTCGGTTGGGAGTAAATGTGTCTCAGTTATAAAAGCAATGTGTACATTATGAGTGTATAGAAAATGTTCGAAAGTATGTTGTTGTCTTTTCAAACCATTAGCATTCCAGTTGAGAAGTGTTAGTTGATTGGTAGTTTTATCAATTATTTATTATGAGAGAGCGATTCAATAATATTTTGAAGTTGAGGAAGAAGAATTGAAAGAATTTGTGATATTATTGTTGTAATAATTTGTTGAATATTATAAGAAGAGGGAGAGGTATGTTGTGTAGGAATGTGTAAGTTATTTGTCCAAGGAGAGTTGTTAATGTTAGTTTGTGTGTTAGAAAGAGGTGGGAAATGTGTTGTATGTAAATTAAAAGAAGGTTTTGAAGAGTTTTGAGGTAAAGTAGTAGGAATAGTGGGATAAGAGTTTATGCTGGGGAAGAGTTATTAGTGGGGGTAGAAGAGGAGAAAGTATGTGTGGAAGGTAAATTATTATTAGATTTATTTATCTTATTATTCAAGACAAGTTTGTAAAATGAACATCCTCTATAATTGGCAGAATGTGTCTGTCCACAGTTTACACAAGTGGGAGGTGTGGATTGTGGCTTTGGACAAACCAGGTAATGATGGGGTTGAGAACACTCGACACATCTGGGTTTCAATTTACAGTTCGCCTGTGAATGTCCAAAACGTTGACAATTTTTACACTGAACAGGGGTGAATCGATTTGATTTTGGTTGAACTTTTATAATGGAATGAAATAAACGATCTAATTTTAAAATAGTTCTAGCTTGATGGGAGTCTGTTAAGTCTATTGCACAAGTTTGAAGAGGATGTCTTAGTTTGTCATAAAGACGCCGAACTTGAAGCACTGGATATTCTAGGCGAATGAGTTCATTAAAAATTTCTAATTCACTTAGTGATATTGAAATGTCTTTAAACATTACCTGGAATGCTTTCTTGCTCGGATCTTGAAATGTATAAAATTGTATATTATTACTTTCACAGAATTTTCTGAAATTTCGATGGTCATCAATGTCTGTAAAAAGAATTTGGATTTCATTGAATCGGGATTTTGTTGAATAGTTATTATGAACCACTTTTGCGATGTCTTGAAGTAACAAAGGATAGTTCATGCCAATCACTGTTATAGGTGGAACTTTTTGATGTGATGAAGTTGAAGTAGACGACTCTTGTAGATTAGCTAAAGGTTCATATCTGGAGTGGGTTGGAATATTATACATGGGGGTAGATGATTTTGATCGTTTGGAAGGGTTTTCTTGAGCATCTGTGGGGTGTGGACGACGAACGTTGTTGGAGATGTCTTCTATGTTAGTTTCAGGTTGTGGTACTAGGTTTGCTGAAGATTCTTGAAAAGATGTTTCTGAAGTAGCTGGATAAGAAGGTTGCTGATAATTTGGTGGGTGTGAGGTTGAATACTCCATGCCTTGAACTGGAGTTGCTTGCATGCCAACGTATTGAGTGGAAGTTTGAACATCAGATGAAAACATGTTTGTATTGTCCAAGACAACTCGTCTCCCGTAAGGAAGATGAGTATTATAATAAGATCTTGAGTTTTTCGTAGATTTTTATCTCTTTTTGTAAAATAGTAGATTTAGATGATGTAGAATGAGATTATTTTGAGATAATTCAGTTAGATATCACAATATTTGAAATATTATAACAGCAACATTTGGTAGCACTATTCTAGAAGCACGGCCACCTATCTCTGCAAAAGTTTGAATTTTATTCCGTGTGTTCCAACTTCAAAATTGCAGATAGAGATTTTTCCTTCAAATAAAATTGGTTCTTTATAGAAAGTTCTTTCCTTAAGGTTATGTTTTGAAAATTTTAGTAGTTTTCGCGGAATATTGCTTGCAATGTGCTATTTTAAAAAATTACAAAAACACGTTTTTCTCAAACATGGCTCCAAATTTTTTCTTTAAACTTTTGGTAGGGATAGTGCTAAATGTGCTCTTTGAGATAACATAAACGCCATATTGCTCCATTCTTTTATTTTTTCAAAAATTGGAAAAATGTAATTTTTTTGACTTGTCTCTTACGTCGTTAATATTTACATTAGCGGCGATTTTTTCACATTATTATATTTACGAGTACATGTGCTTTAAATAATGTCAAGTAAGGTTTCTCGAAAACACAACCGTTTTCTGTGAGAAATATCTCAAAATTCCGGATTTTCAGAAACACTCAAACGCCATTTTCTTATAAATAGCCGCAAATTTTTTCTTCGCACTTTTCGAGTGGATAGTGCTAATTGCATTCTTTAATATGACGTAAAGTTCAAATTGGGGTATTTTTTGTTTTTGCAAAAATTACACAAATGTACTTTTTTGAAAGATCTCTCACACCGTTAATTTGTACATTACCAGCAATTTGTAAATACTATTGTATTTGGATTTAAAATGCTTAAAATGACTTCAAATGCAATGTTTCGAAAACTGAAAAATTTTCTGTGAAAAAGAGGTTCAAATTTCGCGCTTTCACTAGCGCTTAAACGCCGTTTTCTTAAAAAACAAATATTTCGAAGAAAATTGCCATTTAGCACGAGATTTAACTGGTCTTTAATATTCTAAAATTAATGTTTCCGATCTACCATTAAGAAACAGAAAGATAAAGAAAATGTCAAAAAAAATGTAGTTTGGGCGGCGATAGATGGCAGCTGGCACGAGTATGTTGTAATTCCGAATAGCTAGCCGAAACCCAAGGAAATAGAAAACTAATACGGGAAAGTCTGTGCCATTCTGTAGCACCACTACTTGTTTTAGGCCTAAGCTGTGCACCATTTTTCCCCTTTGTAGACATTTACTATTTTCTAAATAACTCAACTCTGGGCGGTTCTAGAATTCTTGAATAAAAGGCATTGGATTCAGTAAACTGTGGCCTACAAATCGAATAATTTTTTACCTGCCTTCTATGTTTTGAATTGGGAAATATTTGCAACCAAATATATGGAACGTGAATGAACGAAATTCAATTTTCAGAGAGTAATTTCTCAAAGAAGTAATAGAATCACAGCTTTAAATTTTTCTTTGCTTTTACACATAACATACTGCAATTTTTCTAACTTTTCCCCTCAAGGCCCCTCATCACAATGAAATATGCAGATATTTAGTTCTATAAATTTGTGGGAATATGTCACGGTATTTCGCGACGTTCAGAGTCGGGCCGCCAGATGCCGCATGATCGCGACCGGATCAAGCAGTGCTTGCGAACATGCGCCTTCTAGCGTCATGACGGAGAAAGACACGAAATGCCGTGTGATATTCCATCGTTGCCATAGGGGCTAAAAAGGCAGAGTTAGAAAAATCGAACTATAGTATTAGTTACTATTTGTAAAATATCATTGGTAAATAACTTACAGAGTTGTGCAAAATACTTGAAAAAAGTATTTCAGATACAGAATACAAAATACTTCCTCGAAAGTATTTTTGATGCCAAATACAAAATACTGTCATAAAAGTATTTTAGATACAATATAGTAATTTAAAATACTTTTGAAAATACAAAACACAACCAATAGTGATCCATAGTTACAATTTATTTCTCAAAACATGGTTATGATTTACAGTATATATAGTTGGACAAGTTTCCTTTCAATACTATTAGTTTTTCAGACACTGTATCACTAATATTTCTTCTTGTAATTGATAAGGGTCTCATTCCATTAACAACGTATTTTGTAACCAGATCATCAAATTTTGTTCTTTTCCTTTTTCCTGCGTATTTAAGAAACCAGAAGTTCAACTTGTTTAACTTCTTGGCATTAGTATCACTATTCCCAGTTCTGTTCATTTTCCTCTTAGATGAATTAGATCTGGGATGCCCAACTTGCAAGGCCTCAAGGGCTACAATTAGAAGTTATTACTCGGACAGTCCACATCTGACTTCCAGGTATTGTTCATCCCAGCAATTTGCCCGGCTGCTCTGAAACGGGGGAGGATGGAACCATGCGTGTTATCAGGTCGTACCTTGCTAAACGCAGGGAAACATATAGGATGAATTTGAATTTCTGAATTTACTAGAAAAAAATTCTTAACTCTAAACATAATCTATTTTTACTTTCTTGTTTCCGCTTACGCAGTCGAGAGAAAGTCATGTAATGCTGCGCGAAAAAACGGCAAATTTGGGGCAGAAAAAATTTTATTACATGGCTCTGGTAACGAAAAAGCGGATAAATCCAGTTGCTACAGTTAGAAAAAAATCCTCTAATACGTGGTGTAGCCAGGATCCATGTTTTGTGTGCCCATGATACAGAAAAATCAAATGAAAGCAAAACGTCTGTCTGTCCGACTGTGAACAACGCTAGCGGCTACACCATTCAGCTGATTTTCATCAAAACTGATATTCCCCAACAGATCTATGATCTATCATAGTTGATGTTGCGGCCCCTTGAATTTACAATCGATATTTTCATTTTAGGGGTGAACAGGAAGCCCATGGAACATTCTTCAAATTTTCGAAAAAAATGGCTCCATCTTTTTTGAATTAATTTTGTTGATGGATAGTGTGAAGAACATTTAAGAGAATGGTGCAAGTCTCGTGCTCATTGAAAACTCGGATTTTTCGAAAATTGTAAAAGTTCAAATTTTTTCGGTGTCTTCCTATAATTACGAAGATAAAGTTTTTTTTTCATAATGAAATCAGTTCCTTAAAGGTAGATTTTGAAATAAGGCCATGTATAATTTTTTGAAAATTCAAGTACTTTTCGCGTAATTTTGCGAAAAAGTACGTGCTGTTTTAAGCACCACTATAAGTTACATTTCGGTGTTGATCCCCACAGCGCGCATGCGCTAGGTGCACAATGTTCTCGCCCGACATGGATGTAAGGGACTTCCACTTTTGACTAATGAACTTTCGCGGGCCATAATAAATGGCTGCCAGTTGGCCAACCCTGTTCTAGACCAATCATCTTTATAGTTCTCAAATTCACTTATCACACCAGGTTGAATTCTCTAAAATGTATGAAGAAATGATCAATTTAGTAGTAAAAAGAATGACCAGTCAAAGCTTCAGTCTATGGTACATCATTCTGTGCATTTACAATTTATACTGCTTTATTGCTAACTGCTATAATGCTTATTAGTAGCTTAATGTGTGTCTTAAAATTTGTGGTCGCATTTTAGGAACCATTTAATATTGTCTGTTTGGCAGGCTTACAAATTTCACATGGCACTTTCCCTTTTGAACCTCAATCAACAACAGTGAAATATGTTCCATCCATAATACGATATTTTAATGTTCTATACAATTTTAATAATAGGATAATTTAAATAATATAAATTAACAGGATATTTAGGTAAAAACATTTTTTTTCCTGGGTACCTTGTACTAAATAAAGTATTATATATCCATTTTAGATTTGAACTAAAACCTGTCAATTTTATAGCGCCTAAAAGAGCCTATTGCAACGTTAATGCCTATACAAGCCTATTTTACTTTTAAAACTTAAAATGAGACTAATTTGCCTAATTTCTTTTGTCCGTGGCTTTTTTAATTTTTTTTCTGTATCGTCAGATCAGACAAGGATGATATTAATTTTAAGTTGTTTAATCTGGAAGATAGCGAGAAATGAATATATAGGACAAAGATCTTGCGATAAAAGTCTCCATGTCAGACTTCAGGGAAAAGTCTGCCTCCACTGCTAAGATAAAGCTATTGAAAATGCATATTTTAAAACCTAAAAATCTGCGTCTGATCATAAGATTTGCTGCTTAAACAGCGCAAGCACAAGATTTTTCATTGAGAACTGTTGTCTATTAAACAAAATTCGTCAGCCTTTTGAGAAATGCCAGAAAATACTGCATATTAAATAGCCATGCTTTGGACATTTTCATTACTGATTTGCTCAATGAACTCACATGGGCATATCCCTTTTTTCATATATTTAAAACAAGTTTGTGTGTGTGTATTACAGTATTTTTCTGTCTTTTGTATTTGTGTTAACTGTAGAAATACAACAAAACAAAAATCACAGGACATTTTCTATGAGTGTTAATGAGCCATCAATAACACAAAATAATTTGTACCTCTAATGAACTTATGACTGAAAATGTGAAGATGCTGACAAAAATCACATTAAAAAGGCACATTTTTATAAAGATAATTTAATATAGTACAGTATATTTAATTCAGATATACAAAATGTACTCAACATACATTTCATTTACATAATGAACTATCAACAAAATAGTATTTGGTGCATAATATACATAATATACAATTTCTCAACCATTCATAGGTAAAACTCCCTTTTACTGTAACAAGAAAAGCTACATACATAAAAATATATTACCATCAGTAACACATACAAATTCCTTGTACTGACAGCCAACAGACAAAGTCATAGCTGGGTCAACCCTTTAGAGACATACTCAGAAAACAACAGCACGGAAAGAATCTTGTAGAGCACAAGATCTAAACTATCATTTAATTTTAAATGAAATCCAATTTTATAAAAAATTAATATTCAATGCTTTGCCACTAATTATTATTAACTGTTTCTTGGACAGCTTATAAATCACCAAATATTCCAACACTTGAGCAGTTTTATTAATTTCTAAGTTTTGCCTAGTCATTCACATGACTACAGATTGCAGGTATTTACAAAGAATTTTAAACCATCTCTCTTCACTTATAGCACCAACCATTCGGTCATTGTTTACAGCACCTTATCCCCAAAATTTTAAAACTGAATTCAGTAAAAATATTGAGAGAAAAAAATCTTTCAGTGTAATTATTACAAATAATATTACTTTTTATGCTTATATTTTATATAACAACTTTTATAATGCATTTTCATCTGAAACTCATAATGAAATCTTAATTTAAGAGTGTATTTTCCTTTTGATATAAATCACAACAAAAGCATATTTATTACACTTAGTAACTTACACTTAGTTGTTTGTTTGTTTGTTGTTGTTTTCAAATTGTTCACCAATATTTTGAACATGTTTTTATTCTTTAAATTTCCAGAACAATATCAAACAACTTAAAATAGAAATTAGAATCTTAATAAGTATTAAAAAGCTATTTGGAGCTGTAAGAACTTATACAAACGAAATATATAAAATCAAAATTTCTCAACACAGATCAACAACAAACACAAAATCACAGGCAAAACAATGGATTTGCTGAAATGAGCTGAGAACCACAGTGAGATAGAAACAAATTACTTATCCATCCTTTTTCTGACTTCTTGGAAGAATACATTGCTAAAAAATTAGAAATGAAGAGCAAGATTACAAATAAAAAAATACACATGGAGGATTTAGAAAAGTACACTGAGTTTTCCAAAACAATAGCTAACAGCACTATTATAGCACAAGTAACTAGCAGCAACCTCAATGTGACATTACAGCTACTTTCCACACAGCATAAAATTTACCTCAGCAACTTGAAAAGCAATTGAAAATAATTCAAAACCTCAAAAGTTTGGAAATAAAAATTGGAATGCCACCTATAAGGTTAACACAATATAACAACCGAAACACACACACACACACACTAAAATTTTTACCCTTTTAACATTCTTCACATGACACGCATTCTTTTTCATTGTTGTCTACCAATTTTTTTTCATTCAACAGTCAACAATGACAAAAAAAAGTCATAAGGGAAGGAAGGAAAAAACAACAACAAAAGCTATGTTGCAAACTAACTTGTATGAAGAATCTACACTGTAAGTGACAATTACTAAAAAGAAAAGAGCGATAAATTTTCATATTTTAGGAATTTGGCTTCCACATGGAATTATCTCGATGAGAAATCCTTTTGGGGAAATGTTCAGTTGTACCACTGAAAAAATAATATGAAAACAAACAAAATGTTTACTGATATTCTGAAATCAAAAGAAAGTCAGTCAGCTTATTTTAATAAACCAAAAGATGCTGAAGAGAGATGGCATTACATTTTTCTTCGAAGTTTCTTTCATATATAAATGAACATCACAAAGTAAATATTGCCTCTTCAGAAATTTAAAATACTTAAATTCCTCTGGTCAGATATGCAAACAAGATGTAAATTAAATTATCTACCATGCAAATTCAAATCATTTCAAAATTCTAGATTCAGATTTGTATTACAGATCTCTCATAAAAATGCCTTTTCTTCCCACAAATAGTCAGTGTTTAAAATATTCCTCTGTTAATTCACCAGTCATACAATTTTTAAACACTTTGCAACATCCTAATTTAAAAATGGGAGTACTTTCAAATGTTTCTATTACTCACTATGAAAATACAATTGTTGTTGTTTCCTTTTTTTGAACAAACCTATTTGAAATTGAAGGAAGCATTCTCTTGAAAATTCTCCCAATTTTTTTATTTACTCAGAGGAAAGGCATTTAAAATGTCCAAGATAGGTGAATGTGTAGTGTTCTACTTGTTGAAAATAGAAAATTCAAAAACATCGCTCTTCACAATCAGACCCATATTTTCTCAATTATCTCTACCTTTAGCTTTAAAATCCTTGCAATACCTACTACGCCAAGTAACATTTACATACATGAAATAATGAAATCAAAGAATAAGGATTAAAATCTTACATAAAGAAAACAATATATATCTTCTGGTTTATTGTGGTTAACTCAGCAATTCACTGTAAGTTTCACACAAAGAGGTATCTTGGTGCACCTATGACTAGCAAACAATGTACTAATCTGTGCAGTAAAATAGCGCATTCTACAATTTTATTCTGTGAGAGTAAGGCTCTCCCAACCAACAATTCCAAACGTTTTTAACAAGATCAGTCCTGATCACTTCATGATATATACTCACCGTAAGCAAAGCAATGGTAAGAACTGATCCATGTGATCAAAAGAGTTTACCGGCAGATAACTTTCCTCCAACATGAAAAGTGAATATACACCGCAATGTCTTTTTCTAGATGGTGCATGCAATCACACCAATAATGGCGCAAACCGACATTCAAGATTGGTTTGCCTGATGAGTACATATTCATACCATTCCATTCTACCATGTCATTTTCTGTTCAGGTCTATTAATTCTGCTCCTATGTTTAACAATCATGTCTTACAGAAGATAAAATTTTAAATTCTACAAATGTTTACATACTAATGGGTCATTATCCTACAGAATTATTCTGAGAACACTGACCTCATGAAAATTCACACAATACTGTCACAACATAAGACAAAGTGTTTTCATTTAACAAAAAGCTTTCATACCAAACCCCAAAACAAGATAAATGACTTTAACAAGATATTCAATTCAACCAATATGTACTACAAAATGAATAGAGATAATTCACTTATCATATAACATTATAATACAGAAAATTGTACTTCATCTGTCACAAATCAAACAATACAGTCTGAAATCATCTGGACCAGTATATAATGAAAAGTGTCTGCTAGTACAAAGGAAGACTTGCGCACTTCCAAACAAATTCTATCAGCAATAATTTACAGGTCATGCCTCTCAAATCTAGATTTTAATAGATCTTAAATTAACATTCCTATTCCTTCAACACTTACAATTACACATCACATATTCATTTTTTAGTAAGTCTACAAACCTACGTAGAGCATAATTTTTTTTATATTACACTACATTACAAGAAATGTTTGTCATTGGTACTTGTACTCATAACAGCAGCAGAAAATAATTTAAATAACTATTAATCATCACATAATTGCAACAACAAGATAGTTGTGGATTTTTAATAAGAAATACCTTAACATCGATTCTCAAAATTTGTAATTGACATGATCCTACAAGCAGACCATACTAAGTCCAACTACTTACTGAATAATTATCCTATTCTAGATGAATTTTATTTCTGAACAACACTTGATTTGAGAAGAATGACCCTACCCTAAAAAACAATCACTTTCAAAGACTGGGGGTAATTAGGATTAACAGTTCCCTAACGAAAATGAAACACCTTCAGTCTCAAAAACAAATATCCTAAAAAGTTTTCATTGTTCCTACCTAAAAACAAAAATTAATAGTATATTAAATATATACAATATAACTAAAGAGAATGACTTATGTTTTAATGAAATGACATGCGTTCCTACACGTCTATGCAAAACTACAGGTTATGGAAATCTTCAGAGAAGTTTTCCAAATGTATTTCAAAGCCATGTTCCTTGATCTGACACCCTAAAATGAACATCAGAGTTCAGTTGTTGAAAATTAACATTTTTGCTACAGTACACAAAAACTTCAAATGAACTTGAGAATCAATTCTTAACCTGTTAACCTGAATGTAAAGTAAATATAAGTGCTCGATTATAAATGAACAGGAATGTAGTCATTTCAATAGAAACAAATCTCTCATCCACTCTTGTTTCTTTTGGCAAGACCTCCAAGCAGAAAACAATTTTTATGAATTTGGAAACTCAAAATTCAACCTAACAGATGAAATATCTGCTTGTATAAAATATGCTTGAGCTCGATATGTTTCTTTATCTTTCCCTATGCGAAGCTATGTTCACAAGACACAAGTCTGCAGAAACATTAAGGAAGAATTTCAAACACTTCACATCACCAAGTCTCTGATTGTTCTGCCCTTCCAAAGATCATCATTCGCATTTGCTCTTCACAGTTACCATTATCATGTTAGTTTGGTGTATCAAGTAGAGAGCGCTGACAAAAACTGCATTTGCCCTAAAACATCATTACTCTTGTCACTTTGCAAATAATATAATTATGATAATAACATTTTAATAATTAAAATCATTTACATTGAAACAACTGCAGAATTCGTTATATCCAAAACGCTAGAGTTTAGCAATGATATGTGGTCCATTGAAATATATTTCCCGTTTCTAATTTTCAAATTAAAAATCTACTTACATTCAGAGACAATTATTCTCACTCAATAAACAAATAAATTTAAAAATGAAGAATTGAACCTACCATCCTGAGATCATACAGAAATTAAGTAATAGAACCAAAATACGTTAATAAATGAAGTATAAATCAAATCTGAGATTAAGCTAACCATTCTTTGATACATAAATAAAATCATTTGCACACTTCACTCAATTACTGACTCAGGAACAGCACGTAGTAAAAAAAAATTTGTTTATTTCAATCCCGTGACAAATGTTTTCAATGAATTCCTCCCGCAAAAAATTCCCTTCCCCATAAAACAAAATTTCTCAATATAAACATTTCAACCAAAAATAAGTTAGTCAAAACAATAGTACTTACTGTCCTTCCTTAAAATATTCTTTCAAAGTATTGCTGAATCTTTTAGAAAATTTAACGAATTCTCTTTTACGTTGTTCTAATGCTTGCTTTCCTGTTGTGCCAGGAATAAAACCAGCAACCTCGTTAACTGCATCCAGTAGCTTTTTTATTGCACTAGCAATTTCTCTGAAATTCATAATAGTTAATGAACAACATTGAATGGATGTTTAAGGGTCACACTCTAAAAAAGTAAACTACCACGTTATAAATTAAAAGAGAAGAAACAATGAAATTTCTTAATCTTGAAAATAATTTTTTTGTACAAGTCATAAGATTGATACTGCCCAAAACTGGTAAAGTGGTAAAAATTATTACTCTTGCTGTTGATATTCATTTGTGAATTATATTTTGTTATTTCTATTTCATTGTATAAATTAAATCTAAGAGATGAATACAGTTGCATGAAATCCTCAGAATGTAGTCAAGACTTAAGAAAATAATATTTTCTTACTTGATGGTTTCCAAGAATGTTTTTCTATCTGTTATCTCATCAGGAATACGACTCAAAATCTTTTTTAATGCAGCTGACTTTTTATTTAATTCTTGAAAGGCATCTTCTGACCGACTCAATCTATATTCTCCAACTGAAATAGAACAACATTATCAATACAAGTATCTATTTTAGTCCCTTCAAGAGCAACAAATAAATTAAAAGACTATTGATTAAATGAAATAAAGATTTTAGAATATGTTATCGTTGAGATTTTCAAAAGATAAAAAATACAGATAATGGGGTGCAAATGAATTAGGAGTGTAAGTAGGGCTTAAATTAAAATTTGATCATCAACTTTAAGTGAAAAAATTGATAAAGTTTTAAAGGAAACAAACAGAAGAGAAGCAAAAGTACAAATTTTGCAAAGGAAAATGAAGAATATTAAAGGAGGTTGAGAAAAATCGTGAAAAGTGTGGACAAACAAACAGTTCCAAGAATGATGGCAGTCTACTGTATTAAAAAGTAATGAGAACACTTACAGATGAAAGTCCAAATACACCATCTTAAATTATATATTTGTACAACATACTAACATTACAGTTTTTATTATTTTATAGGATTATTTGTTTCAAAACTGACCTATTAGATGCAAATCAAAATGCTATATTTTGGGATAATTTTTAAAATTTCATGTTCAAATTTTTATTTTGTTTTTAATGATTTCAATCATTTTATTAATTATTATCCTTCAATTTAATATTCTTTGCAATTTCACCTTATATATTTCGTTTGCGGGGCACTTCTGGAATTAAGTGTAAGGCAAACTTGGATAGTTAATTTTAAAGAACACTTGTGCGAGGTTTCATTTAAAAAAATGTAATTACTACTGTCTCTTAACCCATGTAATTTATGGCCTTTATGATTTCTTCATCAACAGTTTGAATGTCCAATTTTTTAGGAAATTTTCCTCTTAGATTTCTTCATCTGTTAGTGGGCAGTATTCCATTCAGACTAAAAAAACAACATTAACAGTTGTTCCAAGTATGTAGAATAGTCTAATAGTTATCTTTTAACATGACTTGGTGGTAAATCACTAGAACATGTTTAAATTTTGACCAACTTAATTAATATTCAGTGATGTGTTTGTCATTCAATTTTTTGGTTTCACTTTTTATGTAAATTACTTTGCAATCTACAACACAGTTCAACAAACAGAAATTCACCATCAGTCTCGGAAATTGTTCCTTGAAGTCGCAGAACGCTTTCATTCATATTAATACTAAGTTCTCCTCGTCGCAAAATTCCAACGACCAGATCATAGGTAAAACCAGGATATGCTGCCTCCGCTTTCGATAAAGCAGCTCGTAAAGTCTGTGAAGCAGCCACATCGCGTCTCTCCAACTAGAAAAACACAACGTTCACATGTCATTGATCTTCAAATACAGAGGCAAACACTTGTACAACAAAATTTGTACCTGAGACAAAATGGGGCGTATAAGGACGGGAAGGACAAGTGAAGTAACTGGTGACTCATCTCCCATTGTCATCCTTCTGAGGATCTTGAATTAATCCTATACTTCACTTTTAACACGCAGAGTATCACAAAAACACACTTAGAACGGCGATATTAAGAATAAATTTATGTAACGTTCCCTAACATAAATTTTGACATCCAGCACTTCGCCACATCAACTAACATTCCATAGAAATTACACGTATCAGCTGACATAAGCACAGAATAACGTAAGTTTAGAATCATCATGATTTTATTTTCTGCTGTTGGTAACGCCATGGAAAAAGCTTTATTATTGACTTCATGGAATACTATTTTTCCGTGGTGACAACTGAAAAACTGATAATTCAATAAAAAATATTTTGTTCCTTTTAAATGGACAAGCTTTTTTCAGTGATTGATTGTTTCAAAAGCATCTAAAAATGACATACTTAAGTGAATATTGTGTGATTTTGTACAAGAAGAGCTTGAAAAGTTTCAAAATAATAAAGTTAATAATAATAATAATAATATAATAATAATAATAATAATAATAGAATTAAAAAACATAAAACACATTTATTAAACATAAATTGAATTAAAAAACATTTGGAAGTTGCACGAGGTCTCCCATTTCCCCATGGTTATATCAGCTGAAGTAGTTGTCACCAGGAACTTTAAAAGAAATCTGGAGAAATTAGATATCAAAAATATCTTTGACGAAGCCCAGAAAGCCACCCTCCTTCAAACATGTCATATTGTCAGAAAATTTTTAAATGAGTGACATATAGGTCAGGATGAATTTCCTTCCTGCGCAGTCCGAGCCTAGTCCTATAACATCAGTTGGACAGGTGAAAGTTTTCCCTGCTAAAGCAGAGAAAGTGTGAAAAATCGAAAATTAATAATAATAATAATAATAATAATAATAATAATAATAACAACAACAACAACAACAACAATAATAATAATAATAATAATAATAATAATAATAATAATAATAATAATAATAATGCCCACAATTGTTCCAAATAAAAGAGTTGAGGTATCAAATTCAGGGAAACCTACTGAAGATCTAATGAACCGAAAATGTTCATGTTCCAAAAACGTTTAGACGATTTCTTAAAAAGTCAGAAATTATTTTCTCTGGAAGAAGCAGAATATTTCCAAACAATGAAGTTAATTTTTCCATATTTGAACACAATTTTTATACAAATGTTATATGTAATTGACTTCTTTGTTAGGAGTTGGCAATGTTCTTCAAAATGATACCTGAAAATTATTTTCTAAAACATGCATTTTTAATGCATTTTATAATTCCAAAAAAGTAAGAAAATTAAACAAAGAACACGAAACGTTTCTTTAAGTTCACAAAATGTTCTAGTAAATGTTTATTACTTTCGCATATACTATACGTACGTACGTATACTATACTATACGTACGTATACTATACTGTACGTACGTACACTATACGCACGTACGTATAGTAAGGGAAAGTTATGTAATGCTGCCCGAGAAAACGGGGGATTTTCGACAGAAAAACTCTTATTACAGGGCCCTGGTAACCAAAAAGCGGATAAATCCAGATGCTAAATTAAGAAAAAAAATCTACCAACACGTGATGTAGCCAGAATCCCTTTTTTGTGAGTCCTTGATACCGAAAAACCAATTGAAAGTAAAACGTCCGTCCGTCCGTCCGTCCGTCCGTCCGTCCGTCCGTCCGTATGTCTGTGAACAACACTAGCGACTAAACCGTTCAGCCAATTTTCTTCAAAATTGATACACCCCGATCGATCCGACAATTCTCGCGGCCCCTTGAATTTGAAACAGATATTTTAATTTTGGACGGTACTTTATATTTAAAGCCCCAAGGATATTTTCAAAATTTTAAAAAATGGCGGCGACAATTTTGACTAAATTTTGTTGTTGGATAGTCTGAAGATCATTTAAGAGACTGACGTAGATCTCATTTCCGTTTTAAAACTCTGAATTTTCGAAAATTGCAAAAGTTTGGATTTTTGTCGGCGTCTTCCTCCAAATATAAAATTGCAGATAGAGATATTTCCTCCAAATAAAATTTCTTCTCCAAAGTGAGTTCTTTCATTAAGGTCATGTACATTTTTTTTGAAAATTTTAGTAGTTTTTGCACAACATTGCGTGCAATTTTAAAAAAATGCATAAACAATTCCCTCCTCCTAAGCGTCATTTCATTCGCTTTAGCTTAATAAATGACAAGACCTAAAAGAGAAACACTTATTGCTTCGTACTTTCTTGCACTGGTACATTGCACAATTTCACAAGCACTAGCACTAGGTCTTCTTTCTTCCAGCCTTAAATCTAACACTATGTTCTTTATTTTGCCAACATATTTCTACCATTTCATCTGGTTTGTACTTGGTCAGATTCAATTTCCATTTGCGTCATTATCACACATACTATAGCCTTATTTAATACTACCTAATCTATGAACTATATTCTACTATTTACATATATTGTGATATACCAATTATTCAGGAAAAGAGTAGACGATCGTAGGTGGTTGCTAGGGAGCCGAAAAAAAGCATGGTGAGGTAGAACGTTTTTGTTTGGACGAGTGATAGTTAAAACCAAAAGTTCTGCGAAGTTGTAGTCGTTCACTGAAGTAAAAATAGAATTGCTGAGTGTAGTGCAACCTGAAAGTGATTTAAGTTATCTAGGTGCAGCGCCCGCCAAGATCAGTCAAGGAATACTTAAGTTTTATGGAGAAAACCAGGGAAGAGAGAAGTTGAATTGTGATCCAGAAGTGACAAAATGTCTGCAAACAACGAGCAAATCCGCAGCAATCAATAGCCAAAAACTTTCAGATGTTTCTCGTCCCCCGTATGGCGGGCGGATCGGGTTGCCCAGACTGTAAATTGGCAAGCAAATAGTAGATTTGACATTCAGTAATAAAGAGATTTGTTACAAATGGCTGGCCCAACGTTGGGCAAGATAATATCGCTATTGTAGGAAGTTATGATACGCGATATTAGCTCGATTCAGGAAACCTGAAAGTTTAAGATTGCTGCTACATTTATCAGTTTAAAGATAACAGAATAAGAGCCAAAACTGTTTCATCTGGCTATAAAATAAATTTGGTATTTGTTTGAAATAAAGTAAAATCAGTCGTATCAAAATGGAAACTAGAAGCAGAAAAGTTCGTGCCGGAAAAGTTAGTGAATCGGAAGAGGAACATGAATTAGATGAGAGGGAAGGACAAAATGTTATTGACGATGAAAACGCGGGTGCGGAAATTAACTTTGGTTTAGACGTGGAACCGGTACATGTGGTAGAAGAAGAAATATCGAGGGATGAGGAAGCAGCAGATCCACCAATAGCTAGTTTTGATCACAATACATTAATCTTGCAAATGTTAGCAGAAATGAACGCCAAATTAGCGAATATGAACGCAGAGATGAATTCTAATTTAAGGAATTTAAAAGCAGAAATTAATTCTAACTTAAATGTGAAATTAGAAACTATGAATGCGGAAATGAATTCCAATTCAGATAATTTGAAGGCCGAAATGAACACGCAATTAAGTACAAACCACGAGAATTTAACTCGGGAATTTCAGAATCTGAGGGACAAAATTCGGGAAGAAATAGTGCAATTGCGATAGACACGACTCTCGAAATTAGTCAAATAAATGCAAGAATGGATAATTTCGATGCTAAAATTGGTGAAATTCAACGGGAACAAAGGGATTGTTTTACTAAAATCCAGGAAGATTTCGTTGATATTAAACAAAATGTCGCGAAACTGGATCATGTTGCAGGCCAACAATGCGAAAAGATGACAACCGTAGAAGCGCGTATAGAACAGATGTCACATATTTCTCAGCAACAAAATGTCAGAATTGGAAATGTAGAAGCTAAAATTGAAAATTCGGATGTTATAATTGAAAATAAAATTAGACAAGGTATTAAATCGGTAAAAGAATTAGAAGAATATAGGATCAGGACAGAAACGGCGGAATTCAAGAACAGAATTTCAGAATTGGAAAAAGAGATCGCGACATCGAACGGCAGTGGCAATTCAATGACATCCGCGGCATCTTTAGTTTTGCCAAGTCATCTTAAATTTCACGGGGATATTAAAGAACAACCATGGTCGTTTTTAGCAAAGCTGGAAAGTTATTTTACTATAAATAACATCCCCGAAAGACTGAAATTACATGTAGTGGAGCAGGCAATGTCCGAGAAGGCACACCACTGGTGGACCTCGTTAGTTCCTGAACCATCGTGTTACGCAGAATGGAAAGAAAAGTATTTAAGAAGGTATTGGAACGAAAGTCATAAGTTTGAATTGAAATATAAGTTAATGGGTGGAAGATTTAGAAAGGGCGGCTCGGAATCCATGTGCGATTTTGCGACGCAAAATTGCCGCGTTTAAGGCATGTGAGGAGAGAGCGGACATGGGCGAAGTTATGAGAATTATCATACGCCAATTACCTAATAGTATTCAAAATTTATTGTGGAACTCAATGCCGGAAAGTACTGAAGATTTAGTTGAACAATTAAATCGGTTCGATCAGACCTTGAGTGGGGAAAATGGCAGAAATGATAGTAATAGGCTGAGTAATAATAAAGTTAACTAAATGGGTCAGCAATGAAAGAGAATAACGGGAATCAAAGAAATTATGGCACGGAAGGAAGGGACGTGAAGAGTGAGAATAAGAAAGGAGGAGGGAATGCGACATGGAAAAGGAAGGAGGAGAAGAAACGGGACCATCTCGAAATTAACGCAATTGTTCAGGAAAACTGAAGCCGTTCGAAATACATGGGCGGGATATTTCGGACGAAGATGAGGGCGAGACAGTACAGATTACAGCAGTAGAATCCATCTACGTATCGGAAAAAGATTTATTGAGGGAAGACACAGACAAACGGACAAGGACGAGTACGTGTTTAATTTTAAAGGGAACATTTAAAGATGTGGCAGTAGAAATTTTAATTGATACTGGGGCAAACGTCTGTGCGGTATCGCAAGAGTTGTACGAACGGGTTAAGAAGAACGGTCATGAAATTGAGGAATTACTGAGTAAGAAACTGGATATTCGAGTAGCTAATGGCAAACGGATCGAAACGAAGAGTCGGCAAATTTGGGTGGAAGTAGAGGTCCAGGGGGTGACAATGGAGTTTCCGGCGATATTAATAAAAGGGTTGATTCGTCCGAATATTCTGGGAATGGATGGCCTAAAGATGTACCATGCCAGGGTCGACGTTGGTAGCATGTAGCATGTGTTAATTTCCGCACCCGCGTTTTCATCGTCAATAACATTTTGTCCTTCCATCTCATCTAATTCATGTTCCTTTTCCGATTCACTAACTTTTCCGGCACGAACTTTCCTGCTTCTAGTTTCCATTTTGATACAACTGATTTTACTTTATTTGAAACAAATACCAAATTTATTATATAGCCCAGATGAAACAGTTTTGGCCCTTATTCTGTTATCTTTAAACTGATGATATTAATGCTTTAATAGAGTTAACTAATTTTACACAGCATGGTACTGAAAATGAGAGGGAAACTACTGCATATGTAAGAAATGCTTTTGTGAGTTATTTTGATACACTGTAACTTTAATAAAAAAAGTTCAATTTTTTTAAATTATACATTAAAAAACAATACATTCAATTTTTTAAATTACTTAGCAATTTTGCTTTTTCCAAACGCATGATTTCAATTTTCAATTAATGTTCTTTCTCCCACAACTTCACTTTCACTGCACTCTCTCTTTCCATGATTTCCACTTCCTTTTTTGCCTTCTCTTTCATTATTTTTATTTTAGTTTCGTGTTCTTCAGCACTATTTTTTTTTTTTTTCTGCAAGCTGTGCTTTGGTGTCAGCCCATTGACAGACACTGTTCTGAGTTTTGGCACGTTTATTTTGCCCCAGAGCTGATGATTTCCGTTTTCTTAAGTCAGCGGGGTTATAATGTGCCAGTCACCACACTGACTTGTAGAAGCAAGAGGCTCCCGAACACTACTCGTACCACTAGTGGAAGCAATGGGCTGCCCTAGCACATCCCAATCACCATTCAAATTTGATGAGCCTTGTCCCGTTAGGTTCATGAAATTCTATTATCACATCTTCCACTATACGCATAGCGGTGCTGCTCTCAACCTCCACATCTTCAGAAGCATCTATGTTGTCATCTGCTTCTTTCGCATCAGTGTTTGCAGCATCCTCAGCATCATCATCAAATTGGGAACTGTTCCCAGTTACTCTGGTTCCCAGAATTTCCATGATGGAACAGTCTACAGATGTAGACTGCAGAGCCATTGGGGGTCTACCTCCAGTGCCTTTGGCATGCAGCTTGGCCTCTGCATACTTATTTTTGGTCCTCTTCTTCAGATTTTCGTACTTGCCCCGAAGGCAAACATCGGTCCTCGCAATCTCACCCATTGCCGCATTGAATTCATCGGCGAGTATCTTCCAGACTCCGGTCTTCTGCCTGTTAGAAATAAAATAGTATAAGTAATTACGAAAATTAAGTTAGTAACCAGCATTATATAAGCCGACGCATAAACGGGCTTATTTCCTTTCAGGACTTTCAATTCAAAATATAATTAAACATTACTGTTTGCAGATACGTGCCTGTTTCTTATGGTGTCTGTTTTCCTGGCTTCTAGAATTGCCGAATGCTTCTTTACTAATTCCAGAAGTAGTAATACTTCCTTCTGGGAAAAATTCGGAGCTCTTGTATTGGCCCATTATAGTGCAGAATAAAAAATTAGTCCGATATAATGCAGAATAAAAAGAATATTCTCGATAGAAAACAGGAATCGACAAGAATACTATACCACACAGACAAACAACAGCAAAACGTCTCCAGTTAAATCAAAGAGTATATAATTTGAATTCATCGCTTTTCAATTGTTCGCGCTTTTCCGCTAGTTCAGGATATACAACTTCCTCTACCGAAAGTCTAGCTTTCGTTTACCTGAACTGTCGATTAAGTTTGATGAACAACTGAAGTGTGGCTAAACTGAGTTCACATTCTAAACGGAGGTTCGCTGATCTTTAGTTTAAACGACAGTTTGTACAACTGGCCCTATGATTGTAAGATGAACCTCGCTCATGTTTGTCCTCTCCCTAGCAACCACATGCGATCGTCTTCTCTTTGCCTGTAAAAACCTAATATTCCATCTTTTTCGTAATTATTTCTTGCTTAAATAATTGGTATATCACAATTGGAAATATGTCATACTAGCGTACCCGTGCGAGAACTCTCGCATGGTAAACCCCACCCTTTCCCTATCCATTTGTCTATCCTTTTCATTAAGGAGGAAAGTTGTAATGAAACGTGTTTGTTTAAAATATGAAGAAATGTAACTTCGAATGTACTTTTGTACTTAATTCTAATGTATTTACAGAATATCAAACAAAAATAACAATGCAATTTATGTTGGAAACAAATTTTCAATAAAGGTTTATTCAGCATTACAGAGAGATGTTCTCGGAATAATTCATACTTCTTTAAAAAAAACATTTGAAGAAATTATTCAGTCTTACTTGAGAGTTAGCTTTTCGATTTCTTTGATAGTCACTAAAACATTAGAAAAGGTTTTTACTCGTGAGGAAGCCTAGTAAAGTAGTGCGAAATACTGGACCGGGCTAGTTCAACCCTATTCTTTGCAATATTATTTAACTTTCTTTGATTTGTTAAGAGGAACAGAGGGGGCTTTGGAGAGTCATGATGCCAGCTTGCTAGGGGGCGGAAATTGAACAATTTTTTGTATAGTAAAGAGGATTGGATTATTTTCTGCGTTATTACGTATCTCAAGAAAAGCAATTCCGATCCAAAAGATAATCAAACTAATATTTTCACCTTTGAGTACTAAATACCATTTGTTACCATTAGAAATAATTGGGTTTAGACTTCACTTCGGTACATGGGAATGTTGCTCAAACGGTGTTTCCATTATCTTAACGAACCGACACCTTGAGTTTAACATCAAACGGTATATTATTTACAATATGAGTTTAGCAGCTGGGTGTTGATATCCATACTTCCAGGTACCGCCAACTACTTTAAATCGTGTTTGGGCTGAGATCGTTTGTAGTTGTCGAGTGACTTGCGCTATTCTTTCCATAATTTTAAATTTATTCAGGTATTGTAGGCTAGCGCGTTTTGATTTTTGTGTTTCATTTATTTCAAGCTATTTTACTTTAGCTAATTTAAAAAGTTTGTTCTTTGTGTTGTGCCATAGCACACGTTTTCACCTACTACCTTCGCGTAACCGTGCGAGAACTCAGGCATGTTAAACCCCACATTCATCCCTATACTTCTATTTCCATTCTAAGAAGGAAAGTTGTTAACGAAACGTGTTTATTTGCTTAAAAATGTATAAAGGTAACTTGCAATGTACTAATACAATATCAAATAAAAATAAAAACCAATGCAATAGATGTTTAAAGAAATTTTCAATAAAGATTTATTTAGTATCATGGAGTTTTCTTGGGACAATTCACAACACTTCAGATATGTGAAGTAATTATTCAATATTCTTTGACAGTTAGCTTTTAGCTTTTCGTGATAGTCACAAAAATATTAGCTTTTTACTTTTGAGAAAGCTACGTGTCTGAACCCTGACTTGAAAATTTCATCGAATGATAATGAAAATATTGGTACAGGTAAAACACACAGTCTTCACTCTTCACTGTTCATCCACATCCCTCCACAATTAAGAACACAGCACTTACAGGCCATGGCAAAACGTTAATTGAATTGTTTCACTACACGCATAAGAAACAATCTCCATAGGTATCAAGCAACTATAATAGTACTTTTAGTTGTTGCTGGAGAGGAAATCTTGAATTAATGATTATGCAAATAAACCTAATCAGACTGCACAAACCACGGTGTATACAGAAAGCGTAAATATAAGATTGAAGAATCTAAGCTTTCTAAGCGTGTCGTCACAAAAATGGCTACCAGCATCAAGGGCTGAAATATTGATAGTATTGAAGCGCGGAACCGAAAATTTAATTGAATGTCGAGGAATGTCTCATCTTATAGATTATGGTGTGAAAAACGTTTGTTTGAGGCCTTGGACTCAAAATTTAAGTTTTTAAGGCCCTAAAACGCTTGGTTTAGGAGTTATTGGACGGCAACTTTGGCAAGTGTTGCGGGTTTCATTTGACTTAAATATTTAGATGCTGTTCGTCAAGTCTCCGTGAAATTCTCTTTCTTGAAAGACCTCATTTATAAAGATTGGTTGCGTGTGAGAGCCGCAACGGAAAGGTATACTACTGAAATAATACAAGAGACGTTTGCAAATGAAGAAAATAATACACAATTATAATTTTGCTTTTATTTAGCCATGACTCTAATGAAATCTGAAGACTGTTGAAAAAAGTGAATGCAATAATCAGTCACTGCGTACACAGGAGACTAAAAATCCTATTTTGATCGAACCACAAACAGTTCCCAAAGAAATGCGTTATTATGATGTTTGTATACCGACGGAGATGACTCAAGGCATATATTTGTCACAGCAGTGCCTCTGACGGCGAGAACCTAGTGTCCGAGTCCTAACAATGGCAGTATTTTCGACACTAGCTACATAGCTAGATCGAGTTCAGCGGCCGCGCCGTCCGGAGAAACATTATCGCGGCCGGCTGCTCTCCTCGGTGATTTTCCTTGGTTTCTCCGATCAATGTGAGGCCAACGCAGGAACAGTATCCCAACAAACGGGCCACAGACCACGATTATTCCTTCCTCATCCTTGTCCTATCCTCAACCATTATTTTTGCACACCTCACACTTACTTGCATTTCACTACCACACTTGCCGGGAGACCGATCGGGGGCTTAGAGCTAGTCCCAGGGGGCTTAGAGCTAGTCCCAGGCGGTGCCCCGCTGGTGGGAGATACCTGGATTGGAAAAAAACTCAAGTCGACAGGTAGGTCGGCGTGGGATCTCGCCATCCAACACCTCCCGCCTCCCGCGCAGAAAAGCACGCACTACATTTGAAAGACTAATGAACATAGCAGTTGACGCACTGGGAATCATCTGTCAATCAATCACGATGTGGAGCACATGATTATAAAGGGAGAAACCAAAGCCCGAAGGAGACACAGATTGAAGGTACTATAATTTACAAATGTAAAAAAATTCAATGTTCATCTCCATTCGAACTGTTTTCGGTCGTCTCTGGTAAAGATGAATTGATATACCCTAAGGTCTCAAAGTTGCGTAGACACAATGTTTTGTAGTACATTGACTAATGGTTTAAAAAAATTTAAAATGATTTTTTTTACTCTTTCTAGTGTAATATTAGAGTAAATAATAGTATCATTAAAAATATGCTAATATACCAGTTGCTAAATTAAGAAAAATATCCCCTATCACGTGGTATAACCAGAATCCCGGTTTTGCGGGTCCTTGATACCGACAAACCAATTGAAAGCAAAACGTCCGTTCGTCCGGTGTAAGTGAACAACACTAGTGCCTAAATAATATATAGGAATTTTTTCAAATTCAAAATACCCCTGCCGATCTGACTCGAGTCGAAGCTTTGAGATTTTGAAAAATATTCTACAAAATTTGAGGATACTTTACATGAAGCGCCTCCCCCGGACATTATCAAAATTTTCTCAAAACGGCTCCATTTTTTAAAATATTTCTTATAAGAATAGAGTAAATTACACTTACGGAGGTGGCATAGGTTCTAATTTTACGGTTAACTCTGAATTTTCGAAAATTGCAATAGTTTGAATTTTCTTCGGCCTCTTCCTTCAACTACAAAATTAAAGATAGATATTTTCCTTCCAATAAACTTTGTTCTCCATAGTGAGTTCTTTCATTATGGTCATGTACATTTTTTTTTGAAAATTTTAGTTGTTTTCGCGCAATATTGCGTGCAATATAAGCAATTTTAAAAAATTTCAAAAACCTGATTTTCACAAACACGGCTTCAAACTTATTCTTTAAACTGTCGGTAAGCATAGTGCCTAATGTACTCTATGAGATGATATAAACGCTATACTGCTCTATTATTTTGTTTTTCTTCAAAAATTGAAAAAATATAATATTTTTTACTTGTCTCTTTCGTCGTTAATATTTATATTAGCGTCGATTAGTTCATATTATTGTATTTACAACTACATGTGCTTTAAATAATGCCAAGTAAGTTTTGTCGAAAACTCAACTGTGAAAACTAGCTCAAATTTCCGCATTTTCAGAAATACTTAAACGCCATTTTCTCATAAATGGCTCCAAATTCTTTCTTCAAACTTTTCGTACGGATAATGCTAATTGCACTCTTTAATATGACGTAAGGTTCATTTTGGGGTATGAATTGGGGTATTCATTTTGGGGTATTCTACTTTTTTCCAAAAAGTAGAAAAATGTAATTTTTCTGAAAGATCTCTCACACCGTTAATATGTATATTTCCAGAAATTTGTAAGCACTATTGTATTTGTGAGTTGATGTACTTTAAATGATTTCCAATTATATTTTTTGAAAACTCAAAATTGTCTGTGAAGAAGAGCTTCAAATTTCGCATTTACAGTAGCGCTGAAGCGCCATTTTCTAAAAAACGGTTCCAAATTTTTCAAAGGACATTGGCATTTCGGACGAAGTTTTACTGTTTTTTAACATTCTTAAAATAATATTTGTGTTCTACTATTAGGAACCAAACAATTAATAAAATGTCAAAAAAAGTAGTTTGGGCGTCGATAGATGGCAGCTGGCAAGGGAATGTGGCAAGTCCGAATAGTTAACCGACACTAAAGCAAATAGAAAACTAATACTGGAAAGTCTGTGCCATTCTGTAGCACCACTAGTTCTTGTGAATCTAACATTCCATTATCGGAAGTGTATTGACACTTAAGACGTGAGGATGGTTCATCCTCTATCCTCTATCATCCTCTATCATCACCCTTGAAGAAATGCAGAGCAAGAAGAAATATTTTTAAAAAAATTGAAATTAATATAATTTTTCATTTATATTTATAATATATATTTGCCTAATATCCAGTGGATAATTTGAAGCAAATTCGCCGGAAAAAATGAGTATTCAAAAATATTCGAATTATTAACTTCGAATAAGTTCCTTAAGACTCAAGTAAGAAAGTGAAACTTTGGACACAATACATAAACATAACAATTTCTGAATGCAAACTTTCAACGTTTTATCTCATACAATTACTTCTTAAATTAAGTTTAAAGTTATTGATTTTAGAAAAAAAGGATGGTTTCGTCAGAAACCTTTTCGAATTTTATTCTCGTTATTTCTTTATCCCTCGATAGCATGACTCGACAGAGTATACTCGTACTATCTAATAGTAAAGCTTAACCCCCTTATGTACGCAATATAATTATCTCAAATTCAGTAGATGTTCTGCTGATAACGGCGACCCACTTTTCTCGGAACAGCGTCCAATTTTGCCACGATATAAGAATTCGTAGATTCCTCCCACGTTCCTTACTGACATGCCCATGATAAGTGCCTTATTTTATTTGATATTGTTTTTACAAATAAATTATAGTAATATCGTAAAGCCTACTTTAGACACGTCAAATTAATTCCCATTTTTAAGGAATACTTTAACGGTGTTAGAATATTTGCTGTTAATTTAAGTATATTTTCTGGTTTGTCTTTAATTTTATTGTTCATGTAAATGAATGGTTAATACAAGTTTCATTTATTCAACACAGAAGCTTAATATACTTAGGTTTTTGATAGTAATTTTATTTGATTACATTAAACATTATTTTCCAATTCTTCCGATGTTTACCGTATGGAAACATTCTGAAGTACAGATCTATGTCCCGAGAATTGAAGCAACGGCTGGAACAACATTGTAAGCGACATATTCTACATTTTACAGGAGAGGTTGTCGTAAAATGGTGTGAATACACACATCTGTTCTCCATGAAACAGTTCAGGCGCGGCTCGTCATTAAAGGCTGTAAGGCGGAGCCTCTCCTAGAAAAATCGCCGTCCAAAAGAAATTTAAAAATATGTTTGCAAATGTATTTATTAATTAATAATGGAATTCTGAGTTGTATTATGTTACAATCATATCAAAATATTTCTTTGTCGGTTCGTTAACGGCCGTCCGTAACGCATTTAAAGCTGTTGACAGGGAAGAGAGAAGCGTTAGGCTCCCACTTTATTCTCCCATAAAGTCTGTACAAAACGAGGAGGCGTGACGTCATGCATTCTCTGCAGACGCTTACCAGCGGACGAAGGCTGCGGCGAGACAGCCTTCGGTGGAGCCTAGGGTCTGAAGAACGGCGGGCTCACCAGATAGCATTACTGTGCAGCTCCGCGAGTAGCATTGCACTTCAACTAGTTTTCCCAGTAAACGGTAGGGGCGCTATACTTGGGTTTTTTCTTTCTTGGCGCATGAGGTCTTGTCTTCTGGGGCCCGGCAAAATCGTTATGAAACAGAACTTACGAGTACTTGCGATTACTAGTACTAGTAATTTGTAACCTTTATGAAACGGGCCCCAGGATGGAATATCTCACGGTATTTCGCGTCGTTCTCAATCGTCTGTATCAAACTTATTATTAATAGAAATACAATGCAGGCAATGCAATGCACTGTAATGTAATGCAATGCATTTGCAGCCTTCCCCATTTATAAAACCACGAGCCGCGACTGAAACAGTTACTGGGTTAGTGGTAGTTAATAGCAAGATTATTATATATTTTCGAGTTGAACGAGCTTAAGTGAAACATACTATGAAGTACTTACGTATTATGCTTAAACTGTGACTAATGGATTAATTTTTAAGGAAGTGTTTTATTATAGTGGAGAGTGAAAGCGTACCTTTGGATGGTAAAGGAATGATTATTTAAATTCACGAGAGTGAGTTCGGCAAAAAGAATAATTGAAGTAAAAGAGAAATTTGAAACTTTTCTTTATAAATTCGCGAGAAGAGTATAAAAATATGAAAAAGAGTATGTTTTACAATGTGCCAATTGATAGAAAGTAAAGAATAATACACAAAATTTCGCAAAGAGAATACACGTGAGTAAATGCATTTTATTTTACTTTTCCGTATACGTAGGTATATACGGAGTAATATACGTAGTAAAGTTATGTAATGCTGCGGAAAATCGATTTCGAGATTTCAACGGAAATACACGTTTTGGGGTCACCTGACACCGAAAAAGTGGGTCTTTTCAAAACGTCCGTCCATCCGTCTGTCTGTCTGTCAGTCTGTGAACAACACTAGCGCGTAAACCATACGTGCGATTTCTCCCAAAATGGATATTCCCCGGTCGATCTGCGTCCACTCCAGGTTCCTCGATTTTGAAAAACTCTCTTCAAAATTTGAGGGTACTTTACACGACGCCCCCCGGACATTTTCAAAATTTTCTCATTAACTGCTCCAATTTTTTTTTAATTTCTTGTGAGAATAGAGTAAAATACACTTATTAAGGTGGCATAGGTCCGATTTTCACGGTTAACACTGAATTTTTGAAAACTGCCGAAGTTTCAAATTTTTTCGGCTTCTTCCTAGAACTACAAAATGAAGATAAAGATTTTTCCTTGGAATAAAATTTGTTGCCCAAGTAAGTTCTTTCATGTACACTTTTTTGAAAATTTTAGTAGTTTTTGCGCAATATTGCATTCATTATTTGAAATTTTAAAAAATTACAAAAAGCAGGTTTTTCTCAAAAACGGCTCCAAATTTTGTCTTTAAACTTTTTTTATCGATAGTGCTAAATGTGCTCTATGAGATGACATTATCGCCATATTCCTCTATTCTTTTTTTTTCAAAAATTGCAAAAATGTAGGTTTTTTTACTTGTCTCTCACGTCGTTAATATTTACATTAGCGGTGATTTGTTCACATTATTATATTAATGAGTACATATGCTTTAAATAATGTCAAATAAAGTTTCTCGAAAATTGAATAGTTTTCTGTGAAAACTAGCTCAAAATTGCGCATTTTCAGAAACGCTCCAACGCCATTTTCTCAAAAATGGCTTCAATTTTTTTGTTCAAACTTTTCGAACGGATAGTGACAATTGCACTCTTTAATATGGCGTAAAGTTAATTTGGGGGTATTTTTTTTTTTCAAAAATTCTAAAAATGTAACTTTTTGTTTTCTCATACGGTTAAAATGCACATTTTCAGCAATGTGTTAACAATATTGAATTTGTGATTGTAAGTGCTTCAAACTACTTCAAATGAAGTTTTTCGAAACCCAAACATTTTCTGTAAAATACAGCTTCAAATTTTGCATTTACAGTAGCGTTTAAACGCCATTTTCTTGAAAACGGCTCACAATATTTCAACAAAAATTGCTATATAGGGCAATGTTTAAGTGTTTTTTATATTCTTAAAATAATAGTTTTATTCGACTATTGGAAAACTGAAAAATTAATAAAATGTCAAAAAAATGTAGTTTGGGTGGCGATAGAAGGCAGCTCTCATGAGTATTGGCAAGTCCGAATAGCTAGCCGAGACCAAACGAAACAGAAAACTAATATGGGAAAGTCTGTGCCATTCTGTAGCACCATTATTTTTGTTTACATTTTTCGTTTACGTTAGTTATAAAGTGAGTGAAATTGGGGGGCGGGAACCACAGTAAGAAATACTATATACACGGTGAGTCACGTAACTTTAGCACCTGCTGTAACTTCCGAACGGTTGAAGCTATTGCAATGCAGTTTTCACGGAATTGCATGAGGGAAAGGGGATAATTGATATGTGCATTAATTTCTATTTTATCACTTGCATTTTACGAGATTTTTGAGGTAACTTTGTTTTTTTAAATGGAACTATACATATTTTTTCAGTCCACCATGACGAGCGTGAAAAGACAAATCCAATGATATACATATTGTTATATGTTAGATGAGCATTTTTTTGAGTAATTTTGATTTTTGCGAGTGGGGTTTAACGGACATTTTGAATAGTTCACCACACAAGGTCACGCAGCGCTCCACCAGCAACGCGCGCCCGAGCAAGGGAAGGGAGATTTGAAGATACGAAACATATTCCAAATATTCACAAAACCATTACAGTTTTTTCCTGAACTGTGCTTTCCATCCTTCCGCATTTTCAAATTTTTGTCATTCTTTGATTGAAGGATGGAAAATAAGGTTTTGACATATGTATTGTAATAAAATTGTTTATAACTTCAAATTCATTTAATGGAGTTTTATAAGATACGTATTAATGGGATCTTGAAACAAAGCACAATAAGAATAAATAATTAAGACTGTACAAAAATATTGCATATCTTCAGCAAACAATTTCAATGTTAATAAGCATATAATAATAACTTAGGGATAGAAACAATCTTATTTCAATACTTATGACAAATCCATATTTTCAATTCCTAGGAAGCACAAAATATTTGAAAATGGGGTAGGATGGAAAGCAGGGTTCAGGAAAAAATGCAACAGTGTTGGGAATATTTGGAATATGTTTCGTATCCTCAAGTACTAAAATCCCTTTCCTTCTCCGAGCTCGCGTTTGCTGGGGGAGCGCTGCGTGACCTTGTGGGACTGACAGTTACAATGAAAATATCCGTTAAACATTAGTCGCAAATATATCAAAATTACTCAAAAAAATGCTTATCTAACATATGACAATATTTATATCTTTGGATTTGTCTTTTTACGCTTGCCATGATAGACCGAAAAAATATGTATAGTCCCATTTGAAAAAACAAAGCTACCTCAAATATCTCGTAAAATATAAGTGATAGAACAGAAATAAATACACATTTCAATTAGCCCCATTCCCTCATTCACTTCCGTGAAAACTGCATTGCAATATCTTCAACCGTTCAAAAGTTACAGGAGGTGCTAAAGTTACGTGACTCATCCTGTATATTTTTTTAGTGACAAAGTCAGGAACGGTTGTTTTCAGGCAGAAAAGGGCGTAGCAGGGCGGGACGGGGATACAAAAATAGATAATAGTAGACTCCGCCGCAGGGTGCGAATAGATGGAATTTCTTTTCCTGGGTAATAAATACCCCAGCAACGCGGGGTACTTTAGCTAGTATACATTATACACCAAGATCAAGATCGTCAAAAGACATCAAGAACATGTCCGTGCGAAACGCATCAAGAACATTCAGTTCCGGACGTCGACGAGGTGGAAGCACCCGGGATCCCGCAGCGGGATAGAGCACTAACACAACCTGCACATTTCCAGGCTCCATCCATGGCGGCTGAGTTGCAGCTTTCGCCGCAGCCATCACAAGCCGTACATTCCGCTCCATCGAGCAGACAGCGGTGTTGCCAGGGCGCAACCATCTCAGGAGATAAAGGAGCAACAGCCGCAGACGCCGCCACAACCAGAGGATGGCAACCGTCCCAGACAACAGAACAACACCAGCATCAGGAGCAAGCTAGCCCGCGAACCCCCTGTTCCGGTCGGGCAAACTCAGCACACCACCAAGCAACACTTCGCCGCCAGGGAGGGGCAAGCGGCGCCCGCCCCTTCGCAGCGGCACTATATAAGCGTAGCGCCGCGGCGACTCTGAGACTTGAGTTGGGAGATCGAGTCGAGCCTGCACCGAGGAGAAGTTACGTCACGGAGCTGCGCATTTACGGACTTTGGATTACGGCTTTTGGACTGCTCTCTCTTCTGGAGGACGGAACTAGCTTTGTGTATTGGACTTGGATTTTGGCAGAATACATTATTTTCACTGGAATTTGTGTTTCTCTCCATTTAGTATACACTACTAATGCCCTGAAAGAACTGCTTTTGGTAGTGATTTACGGTTTAAAAGACAATTCCACCAACAAACTAAGCTCTGTCGAGAATTAAGAACTATTAATAAATGAATTAATATAAGACCATACTTAACCAGCTGCGCCACGGGAGTGACATGCGGGCTATCAACTTACATTTTAGTCAAAAGTTAATTGAATCTGTTCTATCATTAGGAAGTCGGTAATTGTCAACATGCGAAAAACATATCTTTCAAACATGACAAAGAAAGGCAGCGGTGAACGACTTACTCCAAATAATTTATCCGACGATCGGCATTTGAAAAATAACTACTGCGAGAAAGTCTGTGCCATTCTATAGCACCACTAGTTTATTTACATATATACCGTCCCTTATTACATACGTGCAGAAAATTTAAAGAAAAAATTTGGAGCGGGTTTTGAGAATTGTTTTTTGTAAATTTGAAACGAAGATTACGCTCAAACGACTCGTTTTTTTCAGGAAATTCTACAAAACATTTTTTAAAGAGCTAGTTATGTACAAGAAACTTTGTCTGAGGTAAAAATCGCTATCTACAATTTTGTAGTTTACAAATATTTTTTACAATTTTCAAAAAAACCATTTTTTCCTAGAAGTAGGAATAAGACCATATTTTTTATCGTCTATCATTACATAAGTGAAGAAAATTTAAAGAAAAAATTTGGAGCGGTTTTTGAGAAATTGTTTTTGTAAATTTGAATAACAATTTACCCAAAAACTACTCGTTTTTTCAAAAAATGGTACATCACCTTATTTAAAGTGCTAATTTAGTAGTTTTTGCAGTTTTTAAATAGTTTTTTGCAATTTTCGAAAAATTGGGCATATCAACGAAAATAATACCTACATCAGTCCCTTAAACGTTCTTCGCACTATTCAACAGCAAAATATAATAAAAAAAATTGGAGCCATTTTCTTTTAACTCTGAAAATCTCAAAATGAGCTTCATGTAAAGTACCCTCAGATAGTAAAATATCGATTTCAAATTCCAGAGGCCTTGAGACAAGTAAAAACGATCGGGGAATATCAATTTTGAAGAAAATCGGCTGAACGGTTTAGGCACTAGCGTTGACCACAGACGGACAGACGGACAGACGGACGTTTTGCCGTCAATCGATTTTGCAGTATCAAGAAGCAACAAAACATGGATTTTGACTACACCACGAGATAGAGGATTTTTTTTCTAAATTTAGCAACAGGTTTTATCCACTTTATCGTTACCAGACCCCTGCTATAAGAGATTCTCTGGCGAAAATTCCCCTTTTTCCGGTGCACGATTACATAACTTTCTCTTCTTACGAAGTATTCGTAAGGCGAGAAAGTAAAAAACAATTAATCCTTACCCTAAATGGCAATTTTTGTTGAAAAATTTGGAGCATTCAAGAAAATGGCGTTTAAGCGCTACTGTAAATGCGAAATTTGAAGCTACTTTACACAGAAAACGGTTGTGTTTTCGAGAAATTTTACTTGACATTATTTAAAGCACATGTACTCGTAAATATAATAATGTGAAATGTAAATATTATCGATGTGAGAAACATGTGAAAAAATTTACATTTTTGTAATTTTGAAAAAACCAACCTGAAGAGCAATATGGCTTTTATGTCATCTGATAGAGTACATTTACCACTATCCCTACCAAACGTTAAAAGAAAAAATTTTTAGCCGTTTTCGAGAAAATCATGGTTTTATAATTTTTTTAAAATTGCACATATTGCACGCAATATTGCGCGAAAACTACTAAAATTTTCAAAAGAATGTAGCTGACCTTAAGCAAAGAACTTACTTTGGAGAACATATTTTATTTGAAGGAAAATCTCTATATTCAATTTTGTAGTTGGAGAAAGACGCCGAAAAAAATTCAAACTTTTACAAAAATGTACATGATTTTAAAAAAACATATGTAATTTTTTTAAAGAATCTCTCACATCTTTAATATTCACATTACTAGCAATTTGTAAACATTATTATATTTGTGAGTGTAAGTGCTTTAAATTACTTCAAATAAAGAATTTTGAAAACTCAAAAATTTTCTGTGAAAATGAGCTTCAAATTTCGTATTTTTAATAGCGCTAAAACGCAATTTTCTTTAAAACGGCACATAATTTTTAAAAGAAAATTGCCATTTTGGGCTAGGTTTTTGTGTTCTTTAATATTCTAAAATTAATATTTTCGTTCTACCAACAGGAAACCGAAAAAAATTTAAGACAATGACAAAAAAAATGTACTTTTGGCGGTGATAGATGGGAGCTGGCAAGAAAGAGTATGTGGCAATTCGGAATAGCTAGCGAAGACCCAAGGAAATAAAAAACAAATACGAGAAAGTCTGTGCAATTCTGTAGCACCACTAGTTACTTTCCCGTATACTATACGGACGGACGGACGAATAGTATAGGGAAAGTTATGTAATGCTGCGCGTAAAACCTCGGATTTTCGGCAGAAAAACTCTTATTACAGGGCCCTGGTAGCCAAAAAGTGCATAATTCCAGTTGATAAATTAAGAAAAAAATCTTCTAACATGTAGTGCAGCCAGAATCCCTATTTTGTGGATCCTGGATACCGAAAAACCCATTGAAAGCAAAACGTCTGTCCGTCCGTCTGTCCGTCTGTCTGTGAACAACGCTAGCGACAAAACCATTCAGCCGATTTTTTCCAAAATCGATACTCTTCGATCGATCTGACAATTCTCGCGGCCCCTTGAATTTGAAACCGATATTTTAATTTTGGAGGGTACTTTATATGAAGCTTTATATGAGACATTTTCAAAATATTTTAAAAAATGGCGCTAACAATTTTGACTAAATTTTGTAGTTGGATAGTTTGAAAATCATTTAACAGAATGGCGTAGAACTCATATCGGTTGAAAACTCTGATTTTTCGAAAACTGAAAAACTTCAAAAGTTATTCGGTATCTCGGTACTACTAGAATTATGAAGATACTTTTTTTTAATGACATGTGTACATAAAAAACAGGTCTTCAAATAAGGTTTTGTTTAATTTTTCAAAAACGTAAGTATTTTTTTCGAAAAATTGTGTCAAACAGACAATTTTTTATTTTCTTTAAACCACTTTTTCTTAAAAGCCGCACCACGTTTTTTGATTAAATTGGGACCTGAGATAGCATAAAAGAAACTTAAGAGAATGGTGCAGGTTTCATGTTCGTTGAAATGCCTAATTTTACAAAAATGTTTAAAAATTTAAAACATTTCGGCGTCTTCCTACAACTACAATTGTGAAGAGCCGATTGTTTTTCTTAATGAAATATGCTATTCATAAACAGATCTTCAAATCAGGTCGTGTTGAATTTTTTGAAAATATGAGTAGTTTTTCTATAATTTCCTGACAAACGTGATAGACCGCTCGGAATTGACTGCGATTCGTTTTCGTCGTTTTCTTACAACTACAATTTTAAAAATACAATTTGTTCTCAATTAAATGTATTTATCAAAACTACATCTTCAAATAAGGTCATACTTATTTTTTTCAAAATACGAGTAGTTTATCTATAATTTTGTGACAAACATAATAGCCCGCTGTAAATTTACTGCGCTTCAGACAGCCGGATGCGTTGTAAATTAGAATGTGCAATTTTGAATATTATTTCTTTATTCGTTTTTACATTCGACCTTTTGTTATACATTTACACATTAATCTTTAAAGAAATTATTTCTTTTCAAATATTGGAAATAAAAATTGCTAGCTCATTAAGGGAGTATAAACAATGCAGGAACGCAACAATTGAATTCCGTTCCGCTGTCGCGAATTTCTGTGAATTACGTGATTGTTGTGACTTGATGGTGTAGACTTCTGTGGTATCTGACTTATTTTTCCAATACTAGTTTACAAAACGTTTGAATTATATTTTTATGCAGTTGTGGAATTCACATAGTTTTGACAACACTGCGATGGAAACAGTGAGTTGTTCGAGCTGTGTAAGATAATATGGGTGTGTTCACTCCCAGTTTAAAACTGAAGCTAATGTGAGGCTAGTTCTCACAATTCTCGCAAAGTGCTGCGATCTTTGGGTCTCATTTGGGCAAGGTCGTGATTGGTCGCGTAATGTGTAACAGCCACAGTTTAAGATGTCATCTTAAGATGTATATCTTACACCGCGACCCAGACCGATCGTGCGCACCGTACGGACAAGCGAGGAACTAGCCTGAAACTGGCTTCAGGAAATTTGCCCCAAGGCGGTTAGTAAACCCATCTAGGTATCTTACACCGTGGTTGATCGCTTCTTGGTTGAATTGGACGTTTTCAAATAAAAGCTAAGATGCTGTATGGCAGAAAGTGCAATATTTCAATTCTAGGTAGCTGCTTCTAATAATACGGTAAAGTATGTGTCATTATAACACCACTAGTTTATTAATTATTTGTTTTATAGCCTTCATTACATCAACCGCTTTCTTTATAAATGTTCTGTAGTGTTTTTAAAAGAAGGGATGTTATAAAAAATGCCTTCTCGAACGCAATTTAATGTATGCGTTCAATCTTAATCCATACTGTATTAATTACTTGTTTTATAACTTTCATCCTTACTTCAAATATTCCTTTTACTTTCTCGCCACGTAGTAGAGAGAGTTGTAATGCTGCGCCGAAAAAGGAAAATTGTGGGCAGAAAAACTCTTATTACAGGGTCCTGGTAACGAAAAGTTGATACATCCATCTGCTAAATTTAAGAGGGGGGTGGAATCCACTATCACCTGATCGTCCGTCAGTCCGTCCGTGCGTCCGTCTATCTTCCGTCTGTGAACAACGTTAGTGGCTAAACCGTTCAGCTGATTTTCTCCAAAATTATTATTTCCCAATCGATCTGGCTGATGTCGCGGCCCCTTGAATTTGAAGCCGATATTTTAATTTTGGGTAGTGCTTTACACAAAGCATCTGAGTCATTTTCCAAATTTTCAAAAAAAATGGCTCCATTGATTTTGATTGAATTTTGTTATTGTATAGTGTGAAGGACGGTTTCAAGGAGGTTTAAGAGAATGGTGCAGGCTCAAGTTCGTTGAAAACCCTTATTTTTGGAAAATTGCAAAATTTTACAATTGTTTCGGAGTCTTCCTACAATTAAAATATTAAAGATAGAGATTTTTTCCTTAATGAAATCTGCTCCTTAAAGATAGATTTTGAAATAAGGTCATGTACAATTTTTCAAACATTTGAAAACTTTTCGCTTACTTTTGCGTGAAAATACGAGCGAGAAAGTACGCGCAGTTGTAGCACCACTAGCTACTGCACTGCTAATGCACTGCAGTGTTATCAACAGCGCCGCCTCCTGCTTGGCGCGCGTTCTCCTGCCCGCAGCGTCAGGCGAAGACAGCCATCGACCAGCAACTCCCAGGGCCGATTTCACCAATGCGTGTTATAATTACTGACATCATTAGGTCGACGAAGAGCAAATAACGGGAACGGTTGAAGTTTGTAAACGAGGCGAAAGCCGAGGTTTATAGCGAACCGAGTCTGTTGTTTGTCTTATCGTTTGTGTGTCGTTCAGCACTGTGATAAGCCAAACGACACTCTACTGCTCTCGTCACATTAAAGTAAGGACTAAACTGTAACTTAGGAAAAATGTTACTGTTGCATGGACATGAGTACTGAAAACCGAAACGGGATATTTTCATACCTTTTTGTATTGGAAGTTGTTGTTGCCAACATTTCCAGAACTACCCGATGTATTTATATTAAATTCTTTTGACCCCGTTTACTTTTTTGGACAGCTCATCTAAAATAAAATACAATTTTATTCAACTTTTACTACATTACAACTTCTTAATTTTCATTTTTATCTTGGATACTGTCTGTATTTTGTTTATTCCAGGATTTGTCCCATTTTTAAAGACAAATTTTAGTTATTAAAAACAATGCGTTAGTTGAAATGCATTTTATTGTTCATAACGTTTCGACAACTGTTGGTTGTCATCTTCAGGTTTTCAAATGCATAACTCTAAAAAGAAGAAATTAAGAAACTGTTCTTAATTTTCATTTCAAAACAAATTAAAATTCAGTCATTATATAAAATCTCTTCAGAGTAGAATTTTCTTCACTACGCGTTTCGACGTGAGTTTTTTACTCTTTCTCGGGTGACAATGTTCTATAATTAAAACATCACGTAGTTACAATATGTCGTTACAATTTCTTCCCTTGCTTTTTTCGTCTATTAAATTTATGTCTAAAATTTCACATTACATTTACTATCCTTATTACTTTATTTAATCAATATAACATTTTCTGTTTTGCAATATAAAATAAAATACGGAGACGGCATTGACCAAGCAAAAGCAAATCTGACTCACCCTTGTATGATGCGACGGCGAATATCTCTAACAAATCTGTGCACTCCTTCCTAAGTCCATCGGCACATATAAAAGTAGAGAATTAACTTTGGAGTAAATACCACTTTTTGTAATACTTGACAATTTAAACTTTGAGCTGGTATTGTCACCATATCAACATATTTAAAACTTTGAACAATGCAGGGTTGTGGCTGCAACGGGTATGAATGCCCCAAATGAAATGCGAGCTCCGATGTGAGATAAAAGAAGATCGACATTAGGAGGAATGACGGTTAATCAAGGGTGGGGGGAAGGAGTAGTGGGAGTGATGGAGGGTTGTGCGTTTAACTAGTTTTTAGATCTCTTTGACGTTTATTTGAGATCAAGGGCTGAATCATAAAGTTTAGTGAAAAGGTTAGATTCTTGGTAATTCATCTTAGGATTTGTCTTTATATGTAATAATTCTAAACAAAGTCTACAATAGCAGCTGTTTTTCTATATCTAGAATGTCTGGGTTTTTAAAATCTATTTCATGTTTCAATCTAATTTCATGATCTGTTAGGAGTTATGTTGCAATGGAAGCAATTTCTCATTCCTAATATGTTCTTGAACTCTGGATTTAACCTTTCGAGATGTGGTTCCTACATATACTTGTGGGCAATCTAAACATCTCAACCTATAAACTACATTAGACTGTTCTAATTTGTCTATTTTGTCTTTTTCATTTTTTTACAAACTTATCTTGGTTGGCAGATGAGCTGTTCAAAAAGTAAACGGGGTCAGAAGAATTTAATATAAATGCAAAAGAAATAAGAGGCAGCATATAAGAGTATAAGTAAATTGTATGCATACGACTCCATTGACCCTTAAAAGGAATTTTAATATATTTTATTTTAGTTCAGACTAGATTGCTATTAATGAATATTGTCCAATAGAAAAACAATATAGTATGTAATGTAGATTTTGGTGTGTATTGATTTATATTAGAGAATTAAGGTCTTAGCTTTTAACATATCGTTTTTCCAATATTTTAAATTCAATTGAAAACATATAAGAGTAAAAATTACCCGATGTACATCGTAGTAAAGGGAATAGTGGCTTGTTATTCCTTTATGTTTACAACAATAAAATGACGACTTGCGGAGATTCCGTCAACATTTAAACCGTGCAATTAGATTGTGATCGCTTGCCGATAAATCCACAGTTTATGATGGAACAGTTTGAATCATTGATTGAGTTCATTAGAGAGGAATAGACTCCATAAACTGAATCATTTGTTTTTACGTACAAGTTGCAGGTAGTAAAGTTCATGATGTTAACGCAATAAATATAATTATTTAAAATCAATTTTATTTCACAAACACATTGATTAATTGATTGATTCGTGTTTCCGGGCACGTCAACTACTTAGGTCATTTGCCCCGTAAGTGTAGTGCGTGTTTTATCGGGGGAGGTGGCGATGATCTTTTCCCCGCGTGGATGGCGAGATCTGGCGCTTACCTACTCTCGACTAGCAGGGCTTTCCCCTCCACCAGATATCTCCCACCAGCGGGACATCGCCCCAGCCGGGACAAGCTGTGAGCTCCCGAACGGTCTCCCGGCATGAGTGGTAGTGTAGTGCATGTTAGTGTAAGTATGTGTGTAAGAGGATAGGATATGACAAGGAAGGGGAAGGAAGGATCGCGCGCGGTCCGTTTGTTAGGGTACTACTCCAGCATTCGCCTGGTGTTGATCCGAGAAACTACGGAAAACTACCGATCAGAGCATCCTGCGGCTAGAATTCTCCTCCAGACAGCGACGGAATTCGACCTAGTTGACAAGCAAGTGTCGAAAATCCTGCCGCCGTCGGGACTCGAATCTAGAACCTCCCTGTCAGAGGACTGTAGTGACATCAGTTTGATGCACTGAGCCATCTCTCCCGGTCACAAACGCATGTTATCTAAACTTTTATTACTATTAAAACCCACATTTTATTAACTAAAACAACCCGTATATTTTTTATACAAATACTACTTAATATGTCAAAGATAGCACACTGGCTTAGCTAGGGAGGGGTACGGAGGCGGTCCGACCCGGTGACAGCATTTTAGGTGTGAAACCAATTTTTAAAAAATTGTAGATTTTGTATAGATTACAGATTATAGCATAGATTTTTATGAAATTATAGATAAGTTTGATACCTTAAATCTTGAAAGTGTTTTTATAAAAAAACATGCATTTGATAAAATTAGCAATTCTTCGGTATTTAAAAATTTTATTTCATTATTTCCAATGACATACAGCTGAATAAAGTTATGCCATTGAGATAACAGTGTATTAATAGACAATATCAACTCACGTACTCATTGAAATTATAAATTTTAATATTATTATGATTCAACAAAGTATTCAACAATTGATGGTTGAACAAATGTTGGCTGGCTTGCTTACGTGACTGACGTGCTGTGGCTGTGCTCCAATATTTACTAATTTTCAGCTACTTTTCTACATATTTCAGGTGACTTTTGCTGTTAAACTGTCTTCTTTACTTGTTTACTTGTTACAGATAAGCTGAAAGAGATTTATATTGTCCGAAGCAGTGAAAAAAGAAGTAATCCAAATATTTGATTTAAAAGACGGCGTAACGGACAAACGTTCATTTCAACAGTGTAAAGACCATTAATATTAAATTTTCTCTGTAAATTAATTGAAATTTGCGTAAAGTTTTAAACTATTAGTGAAAGTGTTGTGAAAATTGTGAAAACATAAAAATTCAAAGTTTCGTAACCACAGTAACGGAAAGACTTGAACTTTATATTTAAATTTGTGGAAGTGGTGAATTTCGTGGCCTTTCAGTAGGTAAAGTATAGTAATCTAATTGTATTTATTAGTTTGCAGCTTCAATCTTTAAACACACTGAACGCTTTTTGAATTAATTAATCACATTTAAATACTCATTAGAATCAGATCACCGTTATTTTTAAATAAATACGTAACGTAATTTAAATAAGTTAATACAATTAAATTTAAAAGATAATTTAGGGAGTAGTTTTTTGTAGTATTCTGAATTATCTATTTACTTATTTTCATATTTACCACGCACTTGACACGCATTCGTGACATGGCTACTAATCGTTATACACTCTCTACTCTCTCAAAGCCGATCTTCTGAAAGCCTTCACACACATCAACAGTAATTTAGATGAACATATCCGAAGGCTCGAAGAGGTCGTTCAAACACAGACGGTTGGACAACAATAGGCAACACCGCAAAAACCTCCAACCGTCCATTCGCGGAAGCAAAAACACAATCACCACCACCAATCACGACTCAAAACAGATTTTCTGTATTAGACTACTACAATGAGTTTCCTTGCCTTCCCAATCCTCACCCACCCCCACCCATCATCGACACGTCCATTCACAAACCAACGCAAACAGGCTAGCAAGCGCAAAGTACAAGACACGTAGAGTTGCGCAAACTGGCTCACCAGGAAACAGGACATTCCCACTGAGCCATCAAAAAGGTACTCATTTTAGCAGATAGCCAGGGCGACAAATCTCCTCCCTGCTCAGTGAGAAACTCCCAACCAATTTCTCTGCCATGTGTGTGTTTAAACCTAACGGGAGGTTTGCCGACGTGACCAGTGAGTTGGACACGCACACAACAACCCTCACCAAACGGGATACTGTAATTATCATAGGAGGGTAGAATGACATTAATTTGGGTGGTCACTTTACACCTGAAGAACATGTTGACAAATTACAACGTGCCGCCCAAAACACGAACATTGTAGTCTCGACTCTGCCCTTCTGGTACAACAAGCCCACACTATGCAAAGAAATTAGTCACGCAAACAACCAATTGAAACTGCATCTGAGAGCAACACATGTTAAATTGTTTGAGCTAAACTTTCTCTCAGAAAAACACTTCACCCGACATGGTCTTCACCTGAACCTTGTCGAAAACATGCACTCGGTAGTGAGCTTGCAAAACACATCATTTCACAAACTTGGCAGTGTCCTGCCCAAGACCCATCCCCACCCACATCCTCCTAGTTCTCTTCCATCCCCTGGGACCCCTTTGGACCCAATTACCTTATCCCCTGAACCTAATCCGTGTATTACCTCTCCCACTATTCATTCCTCTACATCTGTCACCCCTCCTTCCTCACCTCTTGTCACTGCTGGGACACGATACTTCCTTCGACCACGCACTCGAGGTAAAAATGAAATAAATAAATAGCAACTACAGTCAGATGCAGCAGAAAAACATCCGTGTAGGTACATGCAAAAGATTCGAATAATGCATCATAATGTGCAATCTCTTTCAAATAAAATTGAATTTATCGAGGCAGCATTACAATGTGATCTAAGACAAATAGATGTTTTTGCTTTACAGAACATTGGTTGTCTCAAAATGATATAAACACACTCCAAATTCCTAGCTTTTACCTTGCAGGATCGTATTGTAGGCGACGGGAATCAAATAAGGCCCTGCTTACGGAGGTTCGTGATTTACATAAGAATTATATTGATTCTACCTTCTTGTCAGAATTCAATTTATATGCAGTTGAAAAGTTTTTGAAACAACAGTAGTACATCTTACTACGCTCAAAATTATCTTACTTTGCATTTACAGACCTCCAACAAAGCGAGCTTCAGATTATTTCACTTTCTTGGAAAATCTAGAGATAATTCTGAACAAAATTAGTAAACTCTCTTTTAAATCCATTGTTGTATGTGGAGATTCAATATTGATTTTTCTGAGCGAATCCCTACGAAAAAGAGCAGTTTCTCAATTTACTTCATTCTTTTAATTTAGACATACAGTGAATGTACCTACACGGAATACGCTTAAATCACAAAAAGCATTAGATCAAATTATAATTAACAAAACCACAACTACATATGAAATAATAACGAATAATCTAGGATACAGTGACCACGATGCACAAATTCTTACAATTACTAAGAACATAAACACTGACACAATAAATAATACACGCATGTGCAGAGCATTCACTAAAGTTAATATAAAATTATTTACGGACTACTTGATGAAGGAATCATGGGACGAAGTTTATAACGCTGTTGACACAAATGAAAAATATAATTTATTTTTCTCCAAGCTTTCAATTCATTTTAACGCGTGCTTTCCTCTTAAAAAGAGAAAATTAAACATTTCAAGCAAAAGTAATACTGGATCACACAAGGAATTAGAACATCGTGTAAAACAACATACGCTTTACTTATTTCTAAACATCATAACGTATCACCCGGTTTCCATATATACTTCCGAGAATATAAAAGAATTTTAAGAAAAGTAATAGTTCAGGCAAAATAATGAAAAATAGTCAGGACATTTTGAGCGCTAGTAACAAAACTAAAGCAACGTGGGATATCGTAAAAAATACAACCACATCATCTCGATACCTTGTAGAGAATGTTATTTTAAAGGATAATGAAAGAGAAACGAGTAATCCGGAAAAAGTTGCCAATCTCTTCAACAAACACTTTTCCAGAATTGCGTCTGATCTCACGAAGGGACTAAAATCACAAAATTCAACATTTTACACTTCCCAAAAATTTCAGATACGATGTTTATTCCCGAAACTTCTCCAACGAAATCCTCAGAATAGTCAGTAAACTAAAAATAAATATTCATCTGGTTTAGATGAATTTCCGGATTGTTTATTAAAAACTATGTGCACCTGCCTTTATACATCCGTTAACTCACATTTCAATGCTTCTTTATGTACAGGAATATTTCCAGATATTTCAAACCGCAAAAATTAAGCCACTTTTTAAAAAAGGGAACAAAAATGATATTCAAAATTACCAGGCCAATTTCTCTTTTGTCAGTTTTCTCAAAATATTAGAAAGGCTTTTCTACTTACGAATGGAAACATTTCTCAGGAAAAACAGAGCGTTTTCAGACTCACAACACGGTTTTAGAAAATCAAAATCTACGGAAACTGCCATTTTTTCTTTTCTCAAAGATGTTGCTTCATCAATAGACCAAAATGAAATACCCATTGGAATATTCTTAGATCTCTCGAAAGCTTTTGACGTTATTGACCATAAGATCTTGCTCTCAAATTACCTTCGTATGGAATTCGTGGTATTGCCCTAGATTGGATAACTTCTTACCTTAAACATCGGACTCAAAGAGTAGAAATACCATACTGGCAGGAAAGGACATTACCTACTTATATTTCCAATTCTTTGCCAATGGTGCATGGGGTCCCGCAAGGTTCGATCTTAGGTCCTATTCTCTTTCTGTTTATGTAAACGATATGCCCTCGTCTATTAAAAATGGAAGAACGGTTTCTGTTTTGCTGATGACACGAATGTGCTTTGCAAAAAAGAAGCAGTAAATAGTACAATTTCAGAAGTTTTCAAATTGGTTTAATAATAACAAATTACTTGTTAACGAAAGAAAAACTGTTTCAATGCATTTTTGATCTCAAATCGGAAATCGCATGTTCCATTGAAAATGAACAATATGCAATTAGCTGATGTTGAGGCAACAAAATTTTTAGGTCTTTCAATTCAATCAAACCTCAAATGGAATGTACATATAACAGAATTAAACACTAAATTAAGTTCATTATGCTATGCATTCAGATTCTTTCAAATTCTGTCACCCTTCATGCAGCTCATTGCGTTTATTTTGCAAATGTGCATTCCGCCTGAGATATGGCATAATATTCTGGGAAGCTCATCCTGTAGTATTCAGACCTTCAGATTGCAAAAGAATATTATTCGAATAATGAAAAAATGCCTTCCACGTGATTCCTGCAAGCCTCTTTTCATTGAGCTGGGAATCCTACCATTGCCTTGTCTATTTATTTACGAATCTGTAATATTTGTCAAAAATGACCTACTTAACGGAGGGAACATATTTTCATGCAATATTGATATTTATAATTACAACACACGCCGTAGAAATCACGTGCATCAAGTGTCAGTATCAACAGCTCAGTACAAGAAATCAACATACAATACATGTACGTTACTTTACAACGCATTGCCAGATGACATAAAACAATTAAAGTCGGTATACAAATTTAAGTTAAAAGTAAAATCTTTTCTGCTGCAAAACTGTTTCTATACAATTAGAGACTATACTGATCGTGAAAAGAAAAATAATGTTAATGTAACAAAAACAAAGATATATAATGACTTAGTTTATGTTTGCATTGTATACATTAAAAAAAATTTAATACGCCTGTAACAAGTAATGTACTTCAGCTTCCGGGTCAATGACCCCCCATCTCGATCAGGTTTTTGTCCAGTTTCCCTGATCCATAGAGCAAATGCTGAGATGGCCCCTTGTTTTGCTTCTGGACGTAAATGTAGCTTCACTGTGCGCACGTTTTGTTGAGCACTTTTTGCTTGTAGTTCATTTACAGTTGAAATGATTTTTCTATAACTCGGGAAAAAAACATTTTCAAATATCTTTATTTTTCTAAAATAATTATTTTCTAAATTAATGTTTTCGTTTTCGTTTTTTTTTTAATAAAATTCTGGCCTCAAGAAAATGTGCGCAGATAAATTTCTTTCCCCACACGTCATATACAGTTTTTACTGTTTTTGACTAAATAAATAAAAGATTAATTGAAGTAGCAATTTTTATAATTCCGAAGATTGGTTTTCTGAAAGAATGCATACTTTTTACTTTCTCGCGCTTAAGAAGGAACTTGGTAAGAAGAGAAAGTATGTAATGCTGCGCAAAAAAAAACCGGCAATTTTCGGCCGGAAAATCTTATACAGGGCCCTGATACCGAAAAAGTGATAAACCCACTTGCTAAATTTAGAAAAAAATCCTCTAACACATGGTGCAGCCAGAATCCATGTTTTATGACTCCTTGATTCCGAGAAATCGATTGACAAAACGTCCGTCCAT